>PVJX010021822.1:0-31401 GCA_004027295.1 Dolichotis patagonum | reverse complement strand
CTGGCTGTGTGGCTTCAGACAGGCCTCACAGCTTCTCTGTGCTTTTTTCTGTGTCTCGTCTGTAAAATCAAAAGCACCTCACTGAATGCGTTCTGTGGGGATTGTGTGAGAGGGTAATAAATGCTGCAGAAGGCAATTTTGCCAGTGATGTTAGTTGAGAAACAATGCATTACTTGTATTTTCCAAATGTGTATTAGCATGAAAAATTTTCTGAATTTTTCTCTAGTAAGTGAACTTTAATTTAATTTGACCAGTGTTTTCTAATCTTATTTATTTATTTATCTGTCTTTTGTGGGTACTGGGAATCAGACTCAACACCTCATGCTTGCCAGGCAGGCACTGTACCTCTGAGACGTATCCCCAGCCCTTCTAATTTTATTTTTTAATATAATCTTTTCCAGTTTTTTAAAAAAAACTCATATTTTGGGGGTTCTTAATGATGCACAGAAAATACTTTGGAAAATTATGGACCAGCCTCTTGCAGCCTTACTATTTTGTGGCTTGATGAATCAATTTACACTAATAACATACTGGTGTGAAACAGAAGTGTATCTGTGTGAGTGCTGGCATGTTTGTGAGATGTAAGACTGGAATTCTAGCAAGAAAAAATTTTTTGCAGAGGAATTAAGGTTCATTATAACATAGGTACTCTATACTAGTTGATAGGCTAACTTTAATTTTCACTTAACATTCCCTCTACCCTTTATAGTAATTCCATAAAGCATATTTTATTCCATGTTTACAGAGGAGAAAGCCAAGTCTCAGATGACTCTGTCTTGGCCAAGGTTCCATGGTGAACATGGTACAGGCTGGTATTCAGACTAGGACTATCCACCAATTCATTGGCATCAGTGTGGGATTATTTTAGGCATTGATGCAGAATGGCTTTGAGTGAGATGAGACAGAAGCACTTTCTCACAGTCACAGGGCAAGGTGCTTGAGTCTAGTGTGCAGCATGTGTGGGAGGCAGTGAGCAGGAGTCTAGGCTCTGGGCTGGTGCCTGGATTCTCAGGAAGAGACACACAGGCATCTCTTTCAGGTTGACTTTCACATCGTGTAGTGATAGCCTAGGATCAGAGGACACAGCAGAGCCAGGCTTTCCCAGGAATAGAAGAGAACTTTAAAGCAGAATGGTCATGAGACAACTCCCCCGCTTTCTTGCTTACATTTCGTGTAAATTGGGCAGGTTAGAGAACACATCCGCCTCTATCACTTCCAAGGCATCATTCTGAGAAATCTCTCTGTAGAGAAAGAAACAGAGTTCAAGACAGTCCAGTTACCATCCACACACACTTTTAAGGCTTAGCTAGAGCCTTGTGCCAGGAAGATTCAGGAGACACACACAACTCCTTTCGGACCCCCAAAGAGGTCAGCTGTAGCCACAGAACAAAGCTAACATACTCGATGCTAATAACTGTGGGAAGATGTGAGAATAAATTCGAAGCAATGGCTCATTGTAGAAATTGTCAAGCCTGCAGATGTAGGAACAGGGAAGAGACTTGTTTAAACATATTTAGAATATATAGACGATGAGACCAAACTTTAAGTTCTCTACACCAAGGGTTAGCACACTTCCTCTATAGAACCAGAAAATAAATATTTCTTGGTGTTGGTGGCATTTGATCTCCGTCATAAGTACTCAGTGGACACTGCAGTACCAAAGAACACATATTTAACACCTCCATGGGTTGGCTGGGTTCCTACTAAGCTGTATTTGCAATGCAGGTGGTGAGCTGTACTTGGATGGTGAACTAGAGACATCTGGGGCTTGTGGAACAAGCAGGGGTATTTCTTACAATCCCCGTGACGAGGCGTTTTGTGAGAGAAAAATGCTTCTTATTCTACAATAGCAGGGAAGAAGGCACTTCTTTGAACATTTCAAAGTTTCCAGAGAAATAGTTGCCTGTATGGAGAACAGAGCAGAGCAGAGACTGGGGAATGAGGAGCTTAAATCTGAACGAGACCAGGAACTGTTTCTGGGTCCACCAACAGTAGGTTTTGTCAGCACTCATGATAATCACAAAGCTTAATATTAGAAGAGATTTCTGCTACCTGATTTCAGGTATTGAGAATTCTCTTATCTGTATTATTTTCCTTGAAAGAATGTAGAAATTATTAGAATAATCAAGAAAAGACTGTATTTATTTGACAGGGGAGTTCATATTTTAATAGTCTCAACTTCAAAGACAGAGAAGGGTACTGGGGTTTGTAGGGGGCACCTAGGAGGATACAGGGTAGAAAAACACGTCACTGAGAAATTCAGAGATTCTGTTCCACTTCCTCACAGTTCCTTATCGGTAGTTATTTCTGTTGTCACTGCTTAGCTGTTTATGATTTACTGGCTGCTTTGTACACTTCTCTCCAGTGCTTTTGGCACATGTGTGAAGCTGGCCTTTTGGTCTGGTTAAGAAAAGGCTTTGCCTGTGTGCAAACGCTGCTCTGGCAGGCAGTGGGCTCACACATTTCCCTCAACATGCTCTGCGTCCCGAGTCACCTCAGAGACCTCTCTGGACCTGCAGTCCTTCAGCATAAAATGAGGGGTGAGATAGATTGCTCTCCAGCCCTTCCAGAGCAGTGCAGTAGGCTTTGTCCTGAAGCATAGGGCCTCTGCAGAAGGTCGTATCCGGAGATAAAGCTTTCCTCATCTTCCAGGACAGAGCTTTTCAACTGTTAGCGCACTGCCAGTCACCATTTAGCACTATCTGAATTTTTTTTTAATAATTTTATTTCAAGAGAAACAAAACAGAATAAAGGGTAACAACAATACAGTATTCCAAGGAAAAAGGAAAAGAACAACAACAAAAAAACCTAAAAAAATTATTGCTTGACAAATTACATACTGACTTCTTGGAAATAGTTGTTCAATTTACAAAGTTAAAACATGTAAAGTAGACATTCAAACAGTGAGACTGTCAACAGTTCTGCTCCACAATCTGACAAAAGCAGCGATATGGTCATCCATCTTACCCATGCAAATATACATGCAATTATATCAAAAGGATAAAATTAAACACAATAAAACAGAACAAAGCGGATCACAAGAAAGCAATGTAAGAGACATAAATTTCAAAACTAGACAATCGGAGATATTCACTCTCTATCATATTGACTCTTGTTTAGGTCCAAATAGTTGTCCATATTGTCACATACAGGGAATTCACATGAAACAACCTTGTATGGAGTTGATCTGAGCAGGATAAGGAGGGCATAAAGATCCCCACTGAAGGCCAGGAGTGCAGCATGGTCGCTGGTCTCAAGACCATACTTGGGCCAACAAGATTGTTTGGAAGAACAGTAATAACATCCTATTTGTCTTAGTTACTTTTCGCTCTTACTGAGACAAAATACCTGACACCCAATTAGGGAAAGAAATTATTTCTTACAATTTAGGAATAAAGAAATTATTGCTTACAATTTAGGAAGTTTCAGTCCTACTCAGTTGGCTCCAAGCGGCAAAGTGGCATGGGGGGACCACTGTTCGTTTCACTGTAAACAACAAGTGACAATAGCAAGGGAGAGAGAGATGCCTTCTTCCTACTGGATGCATCCTATCCTGGCTCCACCCCTGGGCGGATGAAACACTCACACCACCAATCCGAGCGCTAGACAACGAACCAATCACAAACGCTAGATTTGGTGGCGCCTATGATTGCATGAGGCTTGGGGCGGGGCCACAGAAACACAAACCATCACACAGTTTTTGCCCTAACAGGTGTAAGCTAGGGAGTATGAAAAGTAGGATACAGGAGTCTAACTACAACAGCTGAAGTGGAGTATAGCACTCGATTTTAAAAAAATTTGCATCCCCTCTGGAAAGTGTTTCTGTATCGTCACCGAAGTTTTCTCATCCTCACAAGATATTTTTCACTGCTCAGTTAAAGCATTAGCTACGTTGTTATGTTACTGATTTTTTTTTTCTGGTTATTTTCTGACTTCTGGACCTAACTTTGAGTTTCTGGAAGATCTCTTGTTTATCTGTCTCTGGGTCTCCAGTACTAGTGGTGGTATGCATCTAATGCTCAGTAAATGGTGGGCAGGTAGAGGAATGGGTGGGTAAGTAGATGAATAAAATGTCCAGGTGTATGAATGGCACCTGCTAAACTGAAAAGGAGTTGGAGTTTGCCTGTGGTGTTCTTTTATGTTGGCAACATGTTCAAGTTTCAGCAAATGACAGCCACGCCTCCCTTGTCTATGACTTAGGCTTTTGTCTTGGAAATTTTAAAAATATACAACGTGCAAGAAACATGAAGGCACATATATTTAGCATCTGGGTACCTTTATCCCCATGACTCTGTGTCACAGCTTTCCCCAGCTCTTCTGCCTGCCAGATGAGGACCCTGAAGTGATAGAAGAACCAGGCAGGGTAGAGGAAGGAGAGTGCTGGTGACTATAGGGATTATATGACACGTGTTGGGGATTAGAGAAGGTGGTTAAAAGTTCCTCTGTGCAAGAAATTCCATATTTACATGAAGAGAGGGGAAATGAACATGTGTGAATACTAGGGTTTATCAGGGCATGCTTTCTGGGTGGGTTCCAGGGGGCTATCAGTGCTTCAGATTTGCATTATTCTGTGTCATAGTATTCATACACAAGCACATTTGAAGGAGGAGTAGGTGAATTGTTCTCTAGCGAGGAGAACTTTAGGATGTAAATGAACACAGTCCAGCGCAAACTTTATTCTGCCATAGGGTGATATTAACATGTCACCAATTGTTGGTGTTGTTTCATTTTAAGTGGAGATGCTCCAAGTTTATAGGTAGGATTAAGAACAGCTAAAGAGCTGTGACCAGTGGTGAAAGACCTCACTAGTATTTCAGTGATGTGGAGAACAAGATGTGATAAGAAATTAAATGCTCCCTGCTGTGGTTTGGATGTGGCTTCAGTGTGTCCACCCGGAGGCTTTTGTGGTGATGCTGAGAGGTGGTGGGAACTGGAAAGGCATCGTGGGAAGTGATTGGGTCGTGACTGCCTGTGCTAAGGGACTGATGCTGGTCTCAGACAGTGGATGAGTTCTCTTGAGAGCGCGTTGTTATAAAAATCTGAATGTGGCTCTTCCTGTCTTGTTCTGGGGCTGGCCCGCAGCTGGTTCCTTTTCTGCTTCTCTGCCATGCTGCGGTACACCCAGGTGGTGGCGCCATGCAGTGTGGACTTCCTCGCCAAGGAAGCCTTTTGTTTGTCACCCAGCGCCTGGTATGCTATCACGCCACGTGAAATGGGCTAAAACACTCACAGAAGTTATATTTCTGGGGCAGGAGATACTTTCTAACCTGATCGTCTCCATTATTTTTCTCCTCCTTCACTTTTCCACAGAGCATTTTTTCTCCAACATAGCAAACATACTTCTTCCTGAATGGGTACTTTAGGGGATCGAATTACATTAAATTATTTGTAACTGTCACTGTAGCAAATTTCTTCCTTTTGTTCTTAATAACCTCAGGCAAAATGTCTTTGACTATTTTCCTCGCCTGAGTCCTCTACAGTGTAGGAGACCATGCGCTGTGTCACAGACTCTCAGGTATCATGCTGGGTTTGCATTCTGCAGAGGTGCTACATAGTTTAAATAAATAAATCTCTCTCTCTAGGTGAAGAACTTCTGGAGAGTGGTGACTTTGTCTTTTATCTTAGTATTCTTGCTCCAAACCAAGTTTTTGCTAAATGGATGAAATGTCTTTGAAAGACTATAAAAAATTTTCCCACTTTGTTTTTGGACAATAAGGCTGTGCTCTTGAACACTTGCAGTAAAGGAAGCCTTTGCAAATCAGGTTGTATATTAGCACAGGAGGGGAGCTTCCTGTTTAGCAGAATCTTAGAATGAGATTTTTTTTAAAAGTGGAGAACTAAATCAACGAATGTTCAACGAATTGTAATTGAGTAGCTTCTCTATTTTTGTTGTTTGTGCTGGGAATCTAGACATGAATAAACTAGGTTCTGCATTTTAGCAATCATCTCTGACCCAGTAAGTCTAGTATTCTTGGCTTTCCTTAACTGGGTGTTACCTTTTATTTGGTGGCCTATGTTTAAGCCACTGAAAAGATTAAAATATACTTTGACATATAGTATTGAATTTCATTGTAATGATATATAATATATTAACATACTACATATACTATATATAACATGGGACCACATGTATTTTTGTTTTTTATATATATATATATACACTCAGTGTATAATGTCACATGTATTTATTATTTAAATGTGTAATGGGAAATTATAAACATTTATGCATAATTATATAACACATATATAATTATAATATATAATGTGCAATTATATAAAACTACATTTGAAGATAGAGTGTATATAACTCAACAATACATGTATATACAGTATATGTAATAATACACATATTACATATATGATATCCTTTCCCACAGGGTATGCCTTTATCACATTTTTATGCCTTTTATTCTTTGAAAATGTACAATGTAGTTTAAAGGCAGAAAAGGGCAGGTGAAAGTTACTATGAAAATGCATTCTAGAAAAATTCATAAAGTTCATCAAATAGACATTCCTACTCTCATTAAGGTTAGATCTGGAGACTTTACAATAACGTGGAGACCTGAATTGGAATCCTGTTTCTTTTTTACTAGTTCAGAGTCTCTGGGCATGTTACCCGCGCTTCTGAGCTCTAGCTCCTTTCCCAGGCGTGTCAAAGCGACTAAGTAGGCTAATATCTGTGAAAGTATGATATTTGTGCCATGATAAACTCAAATATCACCGTGCCTGCCTGACAGCCTGCCTTCCTCTTTTGGTGGAGTGTAGCACTGAATTCTCTGTAGCTAGGGGTTACTGAGCTGGGTAACCTTGCTGGTGGAGGGCAGCTGTGCTAGCAGAGGTTGTAGGACCACTTCTACAAGCTTTAAATAGAGACATCTAGGGTACGCTCTAACCCCATGTTTACATGAAAGACTTGAGCTGTGCCATGGCTCCGGCTCAAATGCGGCCCATTCTGAGTCTCGCGGTGAGATCCTGTGGTCCGCCAGCCACACCAAGGTGCTTAGGCCGATGACATAGAAGCTTCAGCACAGGTGATCCCCATCTCTGGACCCACAACCTTAAAAGCGTGGCTTTCCTTCAGGGTAGGGTAAGAACACTGCTCTCAGAGGGAGTAGGCTTGTCCTTTCCTTTCCTAATGTCTGACACGGTCCTGCATTTTAGATCTGATATCTCCTCACATGAAAGGTGAATCTCTGCTTATGGGGCTCTAAAAATGTCACCCAAATGACACTGAGATAAAATCACCCTCAGGGGATTAACTTAATTTATACATTGGAATTTGTCTCACTTTGAAAAACATCAATGATAAAACTATTGTGTCCATTTCAATTTTATCTTAATTTAAATCTAATAAGTCATTTGCATTGTAGCATATTTCGCTTTCCCCCCATAATTATAGTAACTAACACTTATTAAGCACTTATTATATGTATGGCAACTTTTCTGTGCCTTACATTTAGTAAGTGGCTTAATCCTTAGCACAGTCCTATGAGATTGGGGTAAGGATCAGCTTTAACCTGTTTTGCAGAAGAGAAAAAAGAGGTGTACACAGTTAACTAGTCCCCTAGTATCACCCAGCCAGAATGGAAAGTCAACCTATAATATTGACCTATCATTCAGGAGGCCTCAGAATGAGGGCAGAAATCTGCTAGGCCGTAATTCCAGTGACTGAAACTATTTCCACTTAAGAAAATTCTGTAGTTGTTACTGTTTTAGTTTCCACAGCAATACAAGTAATTTTGGGAATGACATACCTATAAAAAACTATTTACCAAGCCTCCCCATGATGCTACGTACATGCTACTGTTTAGCTCTACGTTGTCCCCCAAAAGTCTCTTGTGTTCGGAGGTGGGGGCTTATGAAAGGTGACTAGATAGAAGGGCTGCTATACTCAGTGCCTTAATCGATTGATGCGTTTGTAGCTGACCCTGTTAGTAGGAGGTGTGGCCTGGATGGAGGAGGCAGGTCACTGGGTCACCTTTGGAGGGTGCATCTCTCTCCCAGGCTCCTCCCTTCTCCTCCAGTTCCTGGATGCCATGAAATGAGCAGCTTTCCTCTACTGTGCTGGTCCTCCATGATGCTTCTACCTTGGAGCCAGCTGAACATGGACTGAAAATCTGCTGAACCTCCCAAATAAACTTCTCTAAGGTGTGGGTGTTGGGTATTTTGCCTTAGCATTGGGAAATGGGCTAACACATTATTTTAGTTCTGGCAATTCTCTGTATTGAGTGTTTGGAATCCTTCCTCCTCTTTCCTTCACTTTTGTTCTACGGACTGCAATTTCAACATTTCATGCATGTCACGTTTATCCAGCTAACTAATTCTTACTGTTTTATATGGTTTATACTAGGATACAAATGTAGGTAAAAGCCCTTATCATATGAGT
Organism: Dolichotis patagonum; assembly: GCA_004027295.1. NCBI lineage: Eukaryota > Metazoa > Chordata > Mammalia > Rodentia > Caviidae > Dolichotis > Dolichotis patagonum. The sequence goes on along the minus strand of PVJX010021822.1, from coordinate 23,015 downwards.
TCCTATTTGGAATTTGATTTATGTAAAAAGATAAACAACAACAGATCCAGGTAAATAGTGGGAGTTCAGTTGTTTTTGTGATTTTCTCTCGTACTCCATATTTTCCCCATTTCATGCTCTCTAACTATCAGGATTTCTTAAGCCCTATCTTGGAATCTTCCAAAGTTTCCTGGTGAAGTCCCCTTGGTCTGCCTCACTCTACACACCCTTCCAGGTAAGACCTCTTGCAAATGAACTTACCATGCAGACATTCTTCCCTCTTGGAAAGGGTCCCATGCCTGGAACTTCCAAAGACATATTCTGTATGTCCTTTTTCCCTCCTCAAATCATCCGCAAGCCAACAGCTTCATCTGACATTCTAACTGGGCCATTGGACCAACCCAAGTTTTTATCCATGGTTTAATCTCTGATGATTCTTCATTTAATGTCCAAGCAGATCCTAAATCCTCTTAATTACTTTTCTCCATGTTTCTTGCAAATGTCCCTTCATTTCCTACCATCATTCTCACAATTATAGTTCTCTGCAATTTCTGCTAGTCCAGCAGTTCTTAATAGTCTTGTGGTGACTCAGAAGTGGTTTGATGTGGATCATGGGTCACTGTTTTTCAAACAAATTGAGTGTCCCAATGATTTTCTTAAAGTTGGAGTAGACTCAAGTTGTGTGTATAATGTGAAAGGGAATAAAAATGAGATGGCAAGTGGAGGGAGGAGTAGAATGAGAGCTGGTGGTGTGAGTCCTGGACACAGAAATGGAGCTGGCACCTATGCTCGCAGTCCTGTGTAGGGCTGTTTTGAAGGGAAAACAAATAGAGTTAAAAGAAATTGAGAAAAAGTGAAGGAGGAGAGAGGTTTTTAGTGTAAGGCTAGATTAGGGCTGGAAACTAGAACAGGTAGACAGTTCCTTTGTTGCTTTGTGTGCCTGTCAGAAATGGCTTAACTGGGAATTTCCTGAGTTCTTAGTGATGAGAAATGACCAATTTGTAGTGTAGTAAGGTAGGGAACATTGTGTATAGAGGGGAAAAGAAAGGGTCATCATTTGGGCCACCTGGCTTTGGTGTGGCCTGCCAGCTTCAGCAGGGTCCCAACAATGGGAGGGGGACCACAGCGATGCAGCCTGTGACACATAGGGATGCTAAGCTGCCTGCAGCTTCAGGATATGTGTCAAGTTGAGCCGCATAACACACACCTATAGAGACAGCGAGGCTGCTGGTGATAGTTAACCTTTCTGGGACATTTGCCGTGTAGTAGGCACAGCCCAGAATGCTCTGCACACGGCTGGCATCACCCGGGCTCTTGCTTTGCCAAGGCACTGATGGCTGGCTTTTGTCTTAGATTACATTCCCGTGGGTGGGTGGAAACATGAATCCAAAAGCCAGACAGGCCCAAATTTGAAGTCCGCCTTTATTGTTGCCTAGCTGTGTGACCTTAGACAAGTCAGTTAATGCTCATGACACTTGTTTATTGTAAGAGATAATTATACCCACCTTTTAGGATTTTGTGGAAATCATGGAGATACTATAGGAATAGGATAGATTTCCACTCTCTTCAAAAACCTATGTTCTCCTTGTGTTCCTGGATTCATAACTGGACTACATTTCCCAGCTAGCTTTGCTGCAGGGTTGTGGCACTGTGAGAAGAAATGCGCCCCACAGCGTGCAGCGTGAGCAATGTGCCATCTCAGCGTTTCTGTTTTCTCTGGCTCCCTTCCAGTTTGGGTTCCAAACTTGACAGCCAGAAGGAAGGTGGCAAAGTTGTGTTGTCCTGGTATTCTAAAAAAGTGTAGAGGAACTCCATCCTGGACTACTAGATAAGAAAGAAAGAAATTTAAGTCCTGACCTTTTGGAGTTTGTCATTATCATTGGTTATGCTCTGTTACCTAAGGTAAAGAGTCTAACAGTTTGCCTGGTTCTCGAGTTTGCTCAACAAATGGTCCCCTACAGAAGCAGGGTAAGTTTTGTACCTGGTGAAATGTGGGCACGTCCAGGAGTATTAAGTAAATTCTTATTATCTGATTAATTAGGAGTCATACAGGAGTACTGTTTGGCCAATGAAAAGAAAATTTCTCATTTAGATAGAAACTCTGTTTCCTGGCGACATATTATTCACTATCTGTGATGACATTTCCTGACTGCTTGCGGCAAGCACACCAGGTGACTGGTGTTTAGTAAATTACGGGCCCTTGGCTTCTTGTCTCCCTTTTCAATTATTTCATGCAAAGGAAAAAACAAAATAAAACAAAAAGAAGCAAAATAAAAAAAATTAAGCAAAATCTAAAATTTTCCAGAAAGAACAATAGTTTAACAGTGAGGACTGCAGAGTGCAATAGCGTGCATGTCCCGGGGAGGGGCCAAGCTAAGAGACTGGAACCCTCTGTTCCCCAGAGTCTTGAGATGCGGAGCTGCATGAGGACCTTCATCTCCTGAATGTGCAGGAGGACGCTGTTCCTCCCTGGTCAGCCGCTGCAGCCCAGGGGGTTGCTGAGGTCCCATGGCCCTCAGCACACTGTCCCTTCAGTCCTCTGTAGTTGGCCAGGCTGTCAAAGATCATGTGAATAGCACGTGTGTGCATCAGGAGAAAAGCACAGAGTGCTCTCAAGGGTCGTGGTGCTTACAGTTGTTTCAGAGCCTCACCAGAGTCAGGGGACTCAGGTTCTAGTCCTGACTCTGCCACTAACTAACCACTGTCTTTGAGTTAAATCAGTTACTTTTACTGGTCATTTGCTCCTCAATTATCAAACAACACTGTTGACCCAAATAATCTCCAGGGTCCTTTCAAGCCCTAGAATTCTTTAATTACTCTGTGATTCTGTTATTAAAAGACAGCCAGATACATGGTGAGTACTCCTCCACCACAGCCCGCCTTTGTTTTTAACAGGCTGGGGCAAGGGCCTGTTGCCTTTCCAAGGCACTGCAGTAGCAGGTGGCCACGGGGCCTTTGTTTTGGTTCCTGGACAAAGCAAGAAAGAATCTTGGCCTCGGCCATTAGAGTCTTGAAGCCCACATATGTTTTACTGTAATCTTAAAGAGGGCTATGCTGTTAACTTCTGTAGGCCAATGTTGATTTCCTCTGCCTTCCATATATATCCAGAGTCTCTGTATCAAAGAAACAAGAAGTGTGTGTGTGAGAGAGAGAGAGAGAGAGAGGAAGAGAGAGACATTGTTTTTATCCCACAGCACCCCAAAACCTTTTTAATCATTCTCTCGGTTTTATTGAACCTTTTTGCTGTCCTTGACACACCTATAACATAACCCTCCTTCCCCAACTGTCCTTCCTTCTTCCACCCTGTTTTCTCTGTGTAATTCATTATTACTCCATTTTTTATGCCCCTCCATTTTCTGCCTCATTAACTCTTACTCTTGGCATGAAAGTGTTTCCTTATGAACCACAGTGAAGAACAAGGAGCTCATATTTAGTCACTTCTCAATTTGAGTTACACTGGTAGTTTTATTTTCCTCTTCAGAATGCTTAGGTACAGCAACCTTAGCAATGCCCTTGTGCAAAGCTGTTATCTATCTTGTTCTTGGAAAATAGTAAAAAATTCACTGATACTATAGCCAATTGGTTTTGTATCTCTCTCGAAAGAGCAGAGACACGCCACCCTCCCCTGCCCTTCCACAATGGTCAAAAAGTCCCAGTCCTGCACTCCTTTGCATCAGTAAGAGTGTCCATATTTTTACTCTTGAATGATCAGGAAAAAAGGAATGAAACTTTTTTTTCCTAGAGTTTTCTATTGTGTGAGACATTTCTACTGCCTGGAGAAACCGCCATCATTCTAGGGAGGGATGGGAAGAGAGGTTGTCTTTTCATGTGACTGTAGATTTAGCTGGTTGAGTCTACCCAGGATGGTGGGAAGCATCAGCATCACTGAGTGTGTTTTCAGGCCCTCTCGTTTAAATGAAAGCTTGGAAAGTATTGATGTCAGGAATAGAATGGCTCCTGTTGAGGTCAAGGGTTCTGGTGAGGTGGGGCAGGAGAAGGGAGTTCAGATCCCCTTCCCCACTGCTTCTGAGCACGGGAGTGGAGGGGTCTTCTGTGCTGCTGTGAGTGTACATAATTTAGTTGGAAAATTCATGTGTGTCCTGAGCTTCTCTGAGCCTAGATTTCCTCATCTTTGAATGAGAATACTGCTATTTGTGTTATAGTACTGGAAAACTGGTGTCATTATTTCTTACTAGAGTCCAGCATAGTGACCATACATCTCCAGCTTGGCACCCTGTGAATGGGAGCTGAATGACAGATGATAACTGCAGGCTGCAAGTCCTCAGTCTTATCCTGAGTACATGAAACGTGAACTTTTCCCTCATGCTCGAGCAGTAGGGCAGGAAGGAAACCCCATTCCAACATTAAAGCCTCACCATAAGGTTATTTCTCAGGGAGCTTCTCTAACCTCTGGAATGAGGACATTTCCCCGCCTCTGTGCCTCCCCAGCACACAGTTGTGGCTTTGCCTAGCTGTGCCTCTATGGTCCCTAACTGCTGGACTGCAGCTGTCCACACACCCTTCATGGTGCTGGGTCCTTGGGTCACACCTGGCAGCCTTTCCATTTTCACAGAGTTGGAGGGAACACACGTTAACAGTGTTTTTGTATTTTCTGCGCCGAATCTCAAATTCTCACACAGGCCATTTCTTCAGACATAGCTTTTGCCTTCAAAAAGCTTCTACTCTAATAGCAAAGCATCTGTTCTTCCTGCAAATTCCAGTGATCAGGCAGATTTTTAAGTCTTCCTCTAATCTTCCTTGAACACAGTGAATATTCAGTAAGTGACAGTGGATGCGCTGAATGAAAAAGGCAGCAATTGTCTCATTTGCCAGAGAAGAAGGATCAGAATAGACAGTGTAGGTGATTCACCCCAGACCGCACAGAAAGGTGAGGAGAGAACTCTGTGTCGGTGTCTGGTGGCCCCCAGCACTGTGACTGTCACCTGATTCAGCTATGAATACCCATTCTATGACTGCGTAGCCAAGATATATTTTGTTTCTCTACTTTCACCCCTAAACATATAAGCATCGAGGGGTGGGAGGAATACCTTCCGGCCAAATGCATTTTTGGTAGAAATGCTGGGACCAATTTATTACATTAAACCCTGATTTAGATTTCAGAATTCATTTGAATACATTAGTTTTATAATTTGCATATCTAATTATGTTTTTTCTCTGCCACCAACCACAAGCAATTTTCCCCCTTTTAGGATCATTGTATCTTTAAATGTAAGACATAAGACACAGGAATTACTATAGCAACTTGCTTTGCAATTAGACCGCAATTGCTGACAATCAGTATGATTAGGCAAGGTCAGTGGCTGTGTGAGCCTCACAGTGTTTAAAGAAAGCTGCAGAGGCTCAGGGACAACCAGGAAATGGGAAAGTGATTGGAAATCTCCCCCAGAGTTGAGCGAGATTCCTTTATTGCTATCTTCCTGGATAGCCCACAGGTAAGTCTTCTAGTAGCAACCCGCCAAGGAGCGCCTGGGAATGGATGGTGAAAGACGTTCCGCTGCAGTAGGTTTTCATCTCTCTCAACCTCTGAATGCTTTGCAAAAGTAAAGACAGAAAAGCACCAATTTGAAAAGAAGAATAAATAGTAGCTGAAGGGAGAGTTAATGAAAAGGCAGACACAGGAGAGTTGTTTTCAGGCTGGATAAGGAAAAAGACACTTGAGAGGAAGAGGGATGGTGACCGCCAGCCTTGCCTGGAGGATGGGAGGTCCTGTGCCAGCTGGGGCATTGGATGCCTCCCCTTACCAGCCCTCCCTCAATCCCAAGTGGTGGAGAAAACTCACCTGCTAAACCTGTGGTGACTTTGCCAAATCCCTCTGACTCTTAAGACACCATTAGTATAAGGCAATTAGTATAGAAGACAATAGTGGAATCTAGTTCAGGTTTTCCACTTATTTATTGGAAGTGTGGCCTGAGACAAGAGCTGTTCTCCAAATCTCATGTGCAAAGTGAATTAAAAACTCCATCTTATCTACTCATATGGTAAAAAATAAATGATGCCTGTGAAAGTGTTTGGTGAACTTCAAAGCATTAAACACATTTTTCTAATGATAGTTACTAATGATAGTTTTCTAATGATAGTTACAATGTACTATAGTAATGCTTCTGTAAATCTTCTCTTTCGCTCCCTCTTTCTTTATGTCTCTCTTTCTCTCTCTGACAGTAGTTGATCTATAACCAAGTAACTAATGGGCTGGTAATGTGTACAGAGTGGATGTACTGACAGGGGATTGACTCATCTTTTTGGAGGAACTGAGAAGGACCATATAAAATCTTATCGTGCTACCCGGAATGACATGCAGTTTAAAACCGCTGCATAATTTGTTTTGGGAATTTTCCTGTAATATTCTCAGACTTCAGTTGATTTCAGCAACTGAAACCAAAGAAAATAAAACTATAGATAACTGGGCTGAGGCTGGCCTCCATTATTCTTTGTTGAAACCCCCATTCCCTGCCTTATTCTACAATTCTTTTCCTTCTTTCCTCTATGCTCCTCCTCTAGACACCAATTTTTTTGGATGAAACTCAGAACCAGCCTGATGAACTCACTCTGAGTTATTTCTGTAGACCCAGCATTTCTCTGCCTTGGAAAAATAGAGGGGTGAGATACAGGGTGACATTTAATGCATAAACTGACTTTGGGAGAGAGGAGTGTCATTGGGGATAAACCAGAGAAAGTGTTTTGTTTTAAAGTTTTTTTCTTGTAGCAATGATCTCTTGCTGTGACCCTTATACCGTGTTGCAGCTGGGACGACTTCCTCAGCTCACACAAGCGGCCACCCACGTCACATGTGACATGTCTCAATGTGTTTAAGCATCAAGGTTGGTTTTTATAGGCTTTCTACAAAGCGTGAGTCTTTTAGAAGTTAGGATGCCTGTGTCAAAGATAAATTGCTTTCCCCTATGCTGTTGAACAGACAAATCATTGGACATTATAGGAGAGGGAGGGGGACAGAAATGCTAACAATGTCTTAAGACAGTGTTGTGTGCAACTTTCTCCAGTTGGCATAGTTTTTCCAAGTGTTCTGTTTGATTTCATATTGTCTTTCACCATTAAAGGGTCTTTGCTAGTGACAAAAGAGATCAAGGCAGTGAAATCTTACATGCATTACCATTATGCCCAGTTAGAGGACAAAGCTTTAGAGTGCGGCTCCTTGGTGAACTCTCCTTCCCTGACTTCCACCAGGAGAGTGTTTTGAATCTAGAAGTTTTCAGGGCTACACCTATATTGCCTTTACCATCTTTTCACCCCAATTACTTCATGTGCTATTTAAGGCTACAAAACTACCCTGATTTATAGTCCTCCACCAAAATTTATCTGTGAATTCTTTTGAAGAATTACAGTACAGTTCTAGATGTGAGGACAGATATCAGAGGTCATTTATTTTGACTCTCTCAGGAATCAAAGGCTACAAGAAGGCCTCTACTATCTCAAGATAGTCATAGGTGCTGGTGGTTTATATGTTACTATTTCTGGACAACAACTTTGCATTTTGGAAAAAGATTGCAGTCTTGAGCAATGGATAAGAAGAGGATTTCAAACACTTTGACAAGCTATAGGAGAGCTCTTCGATTAAAGAAAGCTTTTAGATATGTATTCTTCAGATTGCAAGATATCCAACATGATACATTTTTCCTTCTGGTGAACTTCACTATCAATATTAAACATGGAGGATTTTTTTCATTTTTGCAAAATTGAGCAATGTTTCTTTTCTTCTGTCTCTTTCTCTATCCCCTGATCCATGTATGGGTAAATAGACATATATACCATTTATGCTAGATTCTAACAGTAATAATGGTAGATATATGTACCATATATTTAGATTCTTTGCTATGAACATTTATCCAAAATGTTTAGCCACGATTATCTATTATACATGAAAACTCAATGAATACATTTATTGTTTATATTTCTCGCCAGAGCCATGTCTAGAAAGTGTAAAGGAAGAAACAGTGGTTGATACTTTGCTGTTCAAGGAAATTCATTTGTTTCTCTTTGGGGGTTTGAAATTTATATTGCCAAAGGAGGATTAGACTTGTTACCTTCAATCTCCATTTTATCATCTCCAGTCATTCTTTATGTTCATTTTGTGTTTGTTTGTTTGCCTTTAGTCCTCCACTTAAACATTATAAAATAGTGAGGCTTTGAATGTCTCCCAAAGCTTTATTTAACAAATCCTAGCTGGAACTCTCACTAAGGATTCCTGCTACTCACTATCAGTTTAACGCAATCTTACTTTGAAACTTCAGCTTATGAATATCTGATTGAATACTAAATTTCAAATTCTATTATGTTCTGAGAGTTCAGTTCCAGTCAGAGAGTCCACATTCTTTTTGATTCCTTTCCCAAAACACAAAAGCCTCTTTAATTTAAAATGCCTGGAGCTCATGAAGGGAAAACCGGAATAAATTTGATGCTAAGGACACTGGCCAGAAGTCTGTCTTAGAGGAAGAACAACAGTTGACAGACAATCTTCTATTTTTTTAAATTAACTTCACTTCAGTGGTGCCTGTGTGTAAGCAGGTAAAGCCAGTGTGATGCTGGGTGCTGTGTAGAAGAAGGTCTATTGTTGGGAGAACTGCCTTCTACTCTATCTTTTGTACAAATAGGTTGCTGATCATGGCATGTACATTAATTGCATTTTACCTGGTCTTTTTATTTACATGAAGATGGTAATACCTCTATTATTTTCTGTGATGATCAGAGTATCAACTTAGCAATAAGCACTGAATAGATAAATGAACAGTAAGTAGGGAAGTGATTTGAAAAGCTACATGTTTACAAAGTGTTTAACTAATGCAGGTAGAATGTCTTTGCATGGCTGCGGTACTACAGCGTGAATTGTTCAGTTCTGATCAGACTTATTCTCATTCTCAAATCCATTATCCCATCCCACTTTCTCACCCCGCAGTTTGAAGATGTTTCTCCATTCTGTGGTGTAGATGGAGTACAGCATTTAATCTGTTTAGTTCCCGTTGATGGGTACACTTTTTGATATTAAGATTTTGTTTATATGGGGGCTTTGTCTGCATATATATTTATATATAATATAAAGGTCTATAATATTCATATATACAGATATAATATGTCTATTATATATCTCCCTATATTTGTATATATCTACACATCTATATCTACATATCAGGATCAGTATGTAGGGCACAGCCAGAACTAAAACTGGAAAAATATGCTGTTGGTGTCCTCTGCCTCTTAATTCAACTTCTCCTTTTTGCCTAGATACTCAGTATCACCAGGCAGAAGGTGATCTAACCTCTACATCTTAATAAAGTACTGGTTACCTCTGCTTGGCACCTTCCTAGCTTGAAAGAGAGACAGGAAAGGGTGCTGCAATATCACAGGGGATGGAGCAGTGATGCTGGGGTTTCTTACTGATGGAGAAGTCTGCGATGAGGACTTCACCCCAAGTAGGTGCATGGAAATGCCAGATAACATATATCAGACATTTAAAAAACACTTAGCCAATCCCAACATGGCTAGAAAGGTGAGTGCATTCTCAAGTGAGACCTAGGAGAAATTCTAATTCATGTAATGGGTAGGTATTGATACTTCAAAACCTGTGTGACAGAATGCACTCAAGTTGCAAACTTCTCTGTCTGAGAAGCTGGAGTTAAACCAACTGTATAAAGTCTAGAGTCAAAGAATTCTTGCTAGTGCAGCAGAGGTTTCTAAGTCAAGGAAAACATCTAAGGAGCAGTCTGGCCCTGGGTAGTAATACTTACATGCAGTGTTTATAGCACTAGGCCAGAGGCACATGATTACACTGGGTAAAAAATCACAGCGTCACTGTGTTCAGTGATCTCAGCCTAAGAAACTAATAAAAATATCATCCTAGAAATGGGGAAATGAAACACTTGATGGTGGTTAATGGGAAACAGAACATTCCATTCCTGAGAATGGGATTCACGTAAATGCATTCCATCCCTCTTAAGACACGGAGGAGAGCAAATGCCACAGGCTATACAAGGAAATACCATCCAAGACCAGTGTTTATACCTCAATACCTGGGGATTAGTATAAGATGGCAAGAAGTATAAAGGTAATTTTTAAGTGCTCAGGGATAAAGATATAAAAATCATGAGAGAAACAGTGCAGTTTAAAAAAATCTGAAAAAAAAAAAGAATTATTGAGAACTACTGAAGAAGAAATGCTCAAGAATTATGGAGAAATACTCAAGAAATATCCAAGAAATGACACAAGAAAATAGAAAACATAATTTAAACCTATGTAAAACAATAGAATATATAATCAAAATGAATGGAAGAATGACTCATAGCTCAAAAAATGACAAAATAGGAAAAATAAGTGAAAAAAGAAAGAATAAGGAAGAGAAGAAAGGCAGTAAATAATAAAATTCTTCCAGAATTGAGGGCAGTTGTCTGTTTAAGGAGACCATGAAATTGCAAGTGTAAAATGTATACTATACATAGCCACTATAGACTGAGGTAAGGAAAATAATCTTAAATCTATGAGATGGAGCACAGGTTGCCAAAATTAGACTGATGGCCAACTTCAGGCAAGCAACAATAGAAGCTAAAAGAGAGTAGCAGTAATTGCCTAATGAAAATTACTGTCAATCCAGATTTATAAGCTCACCTAGTCTATTAATACTAGTTCAGAAGGGGGAAGGAAGATATTCTTAGATATAGGAATGTTACAGGCAACTGTAAGATAGAAATATTTTAAGCAGTCAGGGCTGGGCCCTCAAAGGAGCCAGTACAGAAGACCAGATACCTTGCAACTATTGGGGAGACAGGCACTTCTGCTGTGGGCCAGACATTAAGACAAAAGATAAAACAAATGCACCCAGGTACTTCCCAAGGACAAATATCAGTAATTGTTATTCTAAGTATTTCTTTATCACTCTGAGGAAGCCAAAAAGAGTCACTAACCCAACAACCACCCAACAACCATCTACAGGCAAAGGCCCTGCTCTGTACTCTTCCTGCTTGCTGCTTCACTGGCTTTACCATTTGCTCCCGATTTAATCGCTTTGACCTGAGCAGTTATAATCTTATTGGGTGGCCATAGTTCTGTCCTACCTCATGTTCACCTTGCAAGTTCCCATTTTTCCCACGTTAGACCTGCCTCACTTTGTAGTTTTGCTCTATAAATTTCCCAGAGAAGACAGTCTTTGGCAACCCACTCGCAACCCCTTTTGTCTTTCTCTCTCAGATGAAGTTTTCGTTCAGTCAATATATTCTGCTCTTAACCTCCATTTTTCTTACAATTTATTCTTTGATTTTTAGAAAACACCAACTTGTACCAGATATCTAGAAGGTTGGGAGTTTTTTCCCCTATATCACAAAGACTGGAGAGACTTTATAACTCAATAGTTTTTTAACTGAAAGGACACTAAAACAATTTTCTTAACAAGAACAAATAGAGACTAGAAGAAAGAAGTAGAGTTTAAGGAAAAAACATCTCTGGTGAATGACAATAATCAAAATTGAATTGAACTGAATCATTATTCAATTAAATAATACTAAGTTGTATGAATTTTAAAATAAGGTGGATAAAATATTGGGCAATTACAAGAGAGAGAGACCAGAGTTAATCATTCTAAGTTTCCCATGTCATTCATATACAGTAAAGAAATTCTGATGAACTCGAGAGTTTCATAAATCTGCTCTTCATAATTGTAAAGTAATTCAAATAGAACATATAGCTTCAGAATAGTAGAGAGTGAAAAAAAGAGGCTTAGGCGAATTGTAATGGTGGCTTTTCAAGCATTTACCAGGAAAGGCTTTATTACTGCATGTGTGTGCTGTGAACACGTATGCGTATGTGCTGGATACTGGGTGTCTTTTGATTGCTCACAAATTTACTTGGTTTCGACGTTGCCCTGTGCACATCCTAACTGCAAATCTAAAGCAAAATCTAAACACATTCCTAGACTGGCAATTCCCCAAGGTATTTCTGCTGAGACAAGTCCAACTGCACATGCTCCTACAGTCAACAGAGTCTTTATCTCTGGAAAACCAGGCTGCAAGCATCTCTCGAGACCCATTTACATCCTAGTTTTCTGGTCAGTTTTTGAAGGATCCCAAGGACTCCTTTATTCTTGTGCTGTCAGGCTTGTATTCTGGACACCTGACATCTTTTACATTGATTTTCCTCTAATGATTTCAAAGTCTACTGACTATAAAAACAAAGCTCCTTTCAGAGAGGTTCTATCAGCAGCACCATCATGCTCAGCGCTGTGGAGGAGGCAGACAATGCACAGAAAGGAAACTGACTCTCCACGTTTTTGTTGCCATTCCAAATTGATTAACAGAACTTTAATTTCCTCATAAATGTGTCTCCTTGGTGGTTTTATTTTGAGTTGGTTCAGATGAGAGATGACACATGCCTTGTGGCCCCTGCCTTTCCTCCAAACTGGTACTGGATTCACTCTCACAGTCATGTGTAAACTCTGCTTTTCATGACCTAGGGCTGCTTGCCCATCTCTTTTAGTACTTTAATGGCTGCCATTTTACTTGAAAATATTTTACCAGCATACAGTTAGGTGAAAAAATAGAGTATACATCAGTTCACACGTTAGAATACATTTAGATTTTTTTCTTTAAAAAAAATATATATATAAACAGAAAAAATTGTGAAGAGCTGCTAATCAAACTGTTAATCATAAATATCTCATCACAGAATTATTTAAAATTACTGTTTTTAAAATATCTTTTGTAGTCTTCACCATTCGTGGACTTTGGGGCCTCACCAGGAGGTGATCCCCGCTCAGAAAGCAGAGCCCTGTGCCAGCTGCTGCAGGAGTGGGGACAGCTATGCCCAAGCCGCTCTCTGTGAGTCTGTGCCATTTGCGAACTGTGGGAGGGACAGAATCAGGGGCCTCCTCAGGAGGTGATCCCGGCCAGGAAAACATATCGTTTTCATTGTTTTGTTGGGTTGGGTTTTATTCTCTTTTGTTTGTTTGAGTTTGTTAAATCTGGTGGTAGTTATGGTAGCCAGTTTGGATTTACGAATGGCCTGTTTTGAAGTCCTTTATTGCATTCACTGTTTTGGCTTTATTGTTTCTATTCTATTCTGTTCTGTTCAATTTTTACTCTGTCTGAAAATGTCTCTAGCTATTTTGAAGACAACAAAAAGCATTATGGTAACTATTGTTGGTTTTGTAAGGTTTTAAAGTCCTGTATCACTTACATTGATTTATTTTTGATTGGTTTTATTCTGTTTTATTTTCCTTGGTTCTATCCTTTTAAATAAAATAAAATAAAATAAAATAAAATAAAATAAAATAACTTTCATATTTCTTGATTTGTTTCTTTCTACAGCAAACATGTATCACTTTCATAACTATAAATTATCCTCTCTCAGTTGTGAGATATAAAACAGTTTCCAAGATCAGCTTTCCTGGATCCCCCTCGTGGAGAAGTCAGTGTCTGGTAAGTTATACATGGTGTTTGATGGAGTGATATGCTCTGTAGTTTGGGAAACTACTGGGAAAACAAAGTTGCTACCAACTTGGTGTTTTCTATTCAGTCGCAGTTGGGAAACTTTACCTTAGGGAAAGGGCTGGTAAACTGTTCAGAGGTGGCCATTGAGATATGACCAGGGCAGAATCTGAGCATCTTGTGTGGGCTGCATACCTAGACCAAGACCAAGAGAGTCAGCTTCTGTAGAAGAGGTGCTTCCTATCCCTCTTTTCCAGAACTTAGCATCTTATATCAGGTCCTTGAGTTTTACAAACGCTTATTTGCTTTTTGTCTGTCTTTGCTGCAAGGTGCTAAACCCCAGAAGGGCAAGGATCTGTGTCTGTTTTGGTTCATGTTATCTCTGCAACATGTAGGATGCAGAAGGTGCTTCGTAAATGTGTGTCGAAGGAAGGAATCAATGTAAAATGGTTGTCTGTGTGGAAGGCAGGAGCTCTGGGGGAATGGTGTGGGTCAATGAAAAGGTAAGGAAGAGGGCAGCGTGATGTGAGGAGTCTTACCTGGCTGGCACGGAAGGGTTCTTGGTAATGAACAAGTTTAGTGGCTGGAAGGGGAAAAGATGATAAATGGGGGGTTTGAAAATAACAGAAGGTACTCAAAAGGGTAAGCACACTCAGGATGCGCTGAGAGCAACACTGTGTTTCCTGGCAAGGCCTTACATCAGGGCTCTAGCATGAAACAGAGGGCAGTAGTCTCCTACCCCAATTTACAGTGAAGCTAATGTGGACATTGGCACAGGATTTGGAACAGGTATGAGTTAGGTAGTTTCTTTTATTCTCTATCTCTGCTAAGACTACCTGAGTTGAACACTCAGGACTTAAAGGCTTTGATTCTAGAATCATTTGCAATTTTAATCACCTGACCATTCAGGACAGCAATACATGTGCTGAAATACAACCCTTAAGGAGCTGCACACCTTTTTCTTCAGGTGTCTCTGAAGCTCTAATTAAATGAAATGAATCTGTACCTCGTTCTTAGCTCTGATTGTTTTCATGCAGTGCATTTGGGAGGCACACAGTGGCCATGTATTTAAGCATTTTTGGTGGTGCTCATTTGGGGTGAATATGGACAGAAATGGAATTCACTCAGTATAAAATGTTCGCATGCTACAGTGAGCACAGCTCTGCTGTTTCTGAAAAGAGACTGTGTGCCTTTTTGCTTAGTCCAGCTTCTGAGGATGGCATGTCAGGGAGTTCTTCCTGCCATGCGGAAATCATGAATTATACGAGAAAATGGAAATCGTAATTAGGTTGGGCAGAACTGAGACCTTGCCTTCTTTCCAGCTATGGCATAGCTGTTGTAAGATTTCAAGCTGCATGAAGAATTATCTCAGTCCTCATATTGTGTGATTGATGGCCCTGGAGAATTTTATTTTAACATGTCTAGATTATTCTGATGAAGATTCAAAATAAGGGCCCCTGGGAAACATCACAATGGGATAGAATTGAAAAGGAATCTGAGGAGGTCTGGACCAGGAAATGTTTTGTTTTCATAAGGGTATTTCTTTTATATCCCTCCTTTGTTTTCACGTTTTTGAGACAGTATTTAAGTGTTACTGTATAGTTCAGATAGGCTTTGAACTTGCTGTGTAGCTCAGGCTGGCCTTGAACTCATGGTTATTCTCGTGCCTCAACCTCTCAAGTGCTGGAATCACAGGTGTATGCTACCACAGCTGGCCCTTTTGATATTTGGTGGGAGCTTCCCTTCCACCCCTGCATGGGACATTTATGTTTAGAAATCAAGGAAAAGAATGCAAGTGAAATGGTGCAGTGATAGCAATTTACTTTCTTTTTTTTCTTTTCTTTTTTTTTGGTATCAGGGATCGAACTCATGACCTCGCGCTTGCCAGGGAGGTGCTTAAGCCACTGAGCTAAATCCCCAGCCCCTGCAATTTAAAGTACTATGACCATGGTAACTCATTTTGGAAATATTTCAAAGGGTAAAGGCAAGGAAAAGGCACATATTTCCACATCATAGTTTGCACTATAGAGTTGTGTACTGGTGCGTGTGAAACGTCACCTTATCTTTTTTGCCCAGTGGACTGGTTCTGGGGTATTTCACCTATGGCTCAAAGGTGGTCATCTTTGTCTTTCATGATTATTTGGAATAAGCATGAGGTCAGACTGGACATTGATGAGCAATTGAGGAGATTTGGTGCTGAAGAAAGGATGATAGAACAAGATCAGAAAAATGCAGAAAATGGGATCACGAGAGCTGTATGATATGCTTTACATGGGGTCAGAGGAAATTTGACAAAGGTAAGAGGTCAAATTCACCAGTGTCTTTACTAATGAGCTAAAACATCATTGCCATTACCATTTTATCCTCAATGCAGGATTGCCACAGGACTGTCACATCTGTTTTTATTGCTAAATCTTTTGAATTCTTTCGAAGTTTTGCTTTTAAGCACACATTTGTGAACACAAGATCAGAGGTTTCTGTTTCTCATGGTTTCAAATGTGGAATTTTAAAGAGACAAATGTATCTATAAGGTTGGCCATTTCTACACTGCAGAATCAGGAGCAGGTTAGGGCCAAAGAGACAGAATTAATGAGGAAGACTACAGGACTTAGCATATTTAGTTCAGTTAAATCTTGCCATTTTCATTGTTTAAATCGAGAATTGCCAAGAGAAAGAGACCAGCTGTGATGTTATGCTCCCCATGAACTCACTCACTAGACATCCTGCTTTCACGTCTGACACTGACTGTAGTTTATGAAAAGAAAGGAAGAACATAATAGGGCCCAGAGCATTGGAAGAAGCACAGTGAGGCTTTTCCGGCCTCCTAGACCTCAGAGAAGTAGGCATGAGGACAGGAGACAGTCACCTAATTGTCTCCAAAGGAAACTGGGGGAGCATCACTGTTGTTCTTTGGACAGGAGCAAAATATTTTCATGTCTGATGTCACTCCTGGACACATCTGGTGAGGGCTAAGGAATGCTGCTCTGTTCTCCCAAAGAAGATCTGCTTGTTGCAACCAAAGCCCTGGTGCACCGGACTTCCCAAGCTATGGCTCAGCTTGTATTCATGTGCTCCTGAGGGGGCAGGAAAGGGAAGTGGCACTCATGTGTATCACTTCCTCAGTGAATGCAACCCACAAAAACAGAAAAATTGGGAAAACAAAATCACTGAAGTGAGTTTTCCATGTGTTCTGATTTGACTATGCAATTAAGCTGAGATAAATGGATACATACAAACCTTCCATTTTTGTTCATTTTCTTAAATGCAGCCTAAAAGATGTCTTATGTGGAAAGCTGGCATTCTTAACACCAGCTTCCCTACACCAGCCACTTGTAGATGCCACACTAGATGGTCTATTCTATAAAGATCATTACAACATGAGGACGTGAATAGCCAAGCTCTTCACATCTTGCTACAGAATTATCGGTGAAGAAGAGGAATAAACATGATGGTGAATTCAGGTACAATTGTCTCACTGCATGGAGCTTCTGTCCCTCCACTTCCATTTGAACTTTTAGAGCTCGGTGGGAGCCAAAGGACAAAGACAGAGGGATTCTGTAGCCTTTTTAAGGAGACCCCAGAATCCCATTATGGTTTTAACTGCTTTCACTAATGTCTACCATACAGAATGCTTTCACCTTTCCCTTTTGACACTGGGAATCCCATGGTCTCCACTAAACCTTCTGTGGGTTTTCTAATGCCACTTCTCCTACCTGCTTCAGCACCAAGAGCTTGGACAGCAACACTTAGCGGTGGCTTGTTTTCTGGTTTGTGTTTTGTTTCACGTAAATTTCTATTTCTATAACCACAAATTCTGTCTTTTTACTTCCTAATGATGGATGGCTGACCAAGAGATGCATGTATAGCTAGATTTATAAAAGCAGTTTGGGCACTACTAATAAGAATGAATTTGAGAACTCAGGAGATGTGCTATGCTTTCTGATTATACAAAGTCATGAACAGGTGAGAAGACTCATATTTTTAGTTGGCAAGGACCACCTGTTCTGTTTATTACTATTTCCTCCAGAAACCTTCCAGACCTCCTATCTTCTCTTATTCTTTTTATACACCACACTTAAATGGGAGGCATAATCCTTTTCAAAAATGTGCCAAGCAGGAACATAGTAATGAATGCATGTTGCTGCTATAAACTTGGTGAGTGGCTTATGGAAGGCGAGCTTTAGATGACAATCTCAGCCCAGTGGTTAGCTCTGCTGGAATTCATGCAAACCAACACAGGTTTCATTCTGCTCTAGGCTTTCTGTGGGTACTATTGGGTATCCAGGAGTGTTACTGGCCATGGATGGAAAGAGAAGGAGCAAAGAAAGCTTCTTTGCTTCTTTCCAGAATTCCTCATTGCTTTTCTGTATCATAGCACCCTCAGTCTACCTCCTTACAATTCCAGTTGTGTTTGACAAGGAAGAAACCAGTGCTGCCTTTATTTGTACTTTCTCTCCAACCTTTTCCTGCCTCAGACTTCCTGAACATAAATGTCTTTGTGCTCTTGCCTGAGATATAGATTTCCTGCCACAAGAGGAAGGGCTTGGGTTCAGTTTGCCCAGGTAAACTGTATAATGGGTACACACCTGAAAATTATATGTCTTCACCTTTTCCAGTGTCAGGACGGATTTCCAGAGCTTCCGCAAAGAATCTTTTAGAAACTCCAACTGTACTTTCATAAGTGACTAAATTCTGAGGCCCATTTTATCTATTGTATGTGATATAACTCTGAAAAATAGAAAATATTTTGCATAATCTATAATTTGAATACTAGCTATGAAGCATGTGTTAATGTGTCTATTCTGTGCTTCCCCCCCTTAATTGTTTCATGTACATTTTATCAAAAGCTACTTTGGCACAGAGGCCATGAGCCAGTTTTCCAGCTCCTAACACGGGATGTCACAGCTTCCAACACAGGGCCAGTGTTTTGTGGACCCTGTTGCTCACTGTAGTCCATGAACTAGTGATGCTGCTACCACCTGCAAGCTGCTTAGCATTGCAGGACCCCAGGTTCCCCTAGACCTACCCATCCAGACTCCATAATGCTGGCAATTTGTGTGTGCATTAAGAGTTGAGGTGTCTTGATGGAGACACTGAGCAGGAGCTAAGGAAATACTCACTGAGTTGAAAAGAAAAAAAATACTTCTTTTTCAGTGATGAGATTCTATATATCGGCTAAGAGAATCAGGTTGAATCTATGAAATGAACCAGAATGTTCATTTCAAAGGGAAACACAGGAAAAGTAGGCGAGAGCAAGCCAAAGTGAATCAATCCATGTGACTTAGGAAAATTTCTTTTAAAATGTGTTTTGCTGGAATAGCTTGAGCCAAACCTTAGTGATGAGTATATCTTATGGAAGTATGTCTCCTCAGGAAAGTCCAGCTTTGTTCTTAGAGATTTTTACTACCTGGGTCAGACACCCATCCACTTCAGGGACATCTTTTACCCCCACTGCTGAGTACTCAAAATGCTCTTGAAGTATGAGAATGGAGAATGTGAGAAAGGCTAAGTAAAAACACCTACACCTAAAGGCGGCATGCCGGGCAGAAGCATGAGCACTCTATTTTCTTCTGCTTGGGTACTATACCCTCCACCCACATGACTGCGACTCTCAGCATCTGGGTTCTCTTTAAAACCTAGAGATGACATGCCAGAAGCCAAGCATTAGCTGGAGAAAGTGCACAGGATGTGGTTTCAGAGGAAACCCACCTCTGTGAGTCAAACCCATCTCCATGACATGATTTTTTTTGCGCACCTAAGAAGAAATGGGTACAAATGGGTACAAATACTTGACCCATCTTCTGTTAAAGGGTTGATGTGGGAGCTTAATGAGTTACTAGTATAAGAGGCATTCTGAAATCATAAAATAGCATACCCAAACAAAGATATTCAAGCTACTACTACAAATAATTAGGTAGGAACTCCATGAGTTTGTGTTTGCATATGTACCACTGCTCTCTGATAGAGATCAAAGTAACTACCCTTCTATATCAGGTCATCTGGGCCACACTTCTTGCAACCATAATTACCAGAGTATAACTTTGGAGTAAAAATCCCTGGGTTCAAATCCTGGCTCTTCCATGTATTAAATTTATTATGGTGGGAAATTCACATAAACACTGTAGTCTCAATCTCTGTTGTAAAATTGGATGATAATAAGATTATGATATTTAAATAAATAATGTGTATAAAGTGACTTAACATGTTCTGGAAAAATAATCATGGAAAAAAACAAATGGCAGATGGTATTATTCCGTTTTGTTTTTTTGTTTTTGGTTTTTGAGACAGGGTCTTGCTATATAGTTCAGGCTGGCCTTAACTCAATATGTAGCCCAGGCTGGCCTGGAACTTGTGTCAATCCTCCTGCCTCAGCCTCCCAAGTGCTGGGATTGCCAGCATGGGCCACTGAACCTGGTCCTGGGATTGATTTTATTGTTAACAATACAAGAATTTCTTAAGAGCAGGTCCTGCATCTGCAGTGACCGGTACATAAATGTCATCAAAACTGTTCCTCATATAATTAATACTAAGTTTGTGACCCCAGAGAAATTTGTTGAATGATTGGTTGATGCATGGTAACCCATGCATCCTTTAGATTGTGTGGTTTCCCTGGTTGCTCACAGGTAGCACAGAGCAGGCACAGTAATGTAAATACTCGTTGGAATAGGTGGCCCAGCTTCGGCGGCTCATCAATGCGACAAGCCTCATCCTCCCAGATGTGCGGGGAGGGATGGAAGCTGCTGTCACTTACTCTGTGAACTCTCCTAAATCACTTGATGGATTAGCTGATGTCATCTATCCATCTGTACTTGTCCCCAGTATGGGACTGAAGTCTATAAATCTCCTTTTAAAATCCTCAACCAGTGTTCTCTGATTTGGCTTTTTACGTCCTTGAAGTTAGTGTGGAACTTCACTTCCATGCGGATTTTTCTTTTTCATTTGTTATGAAGGATAGTGCTGTAGCAAACTTGCTTCATCCCTCTTCCCAAAACAAATGCCTGGTTTGTTAAATAAAAGTCGCGTCTCAGCTGTCTTACTTGATTGGACTGAGCAGATAAGGTTTCTATAAAGTGAAAGAGGGAAGAGATTTAAGGGAAAGTATCAGGGTGCATTTAAACAGTTCAGCCTCCTTAGCTTGGATATCAACAGTGTTACCACCAGTGTGGTCACAGAAAGATCATCTTTCTGTCAGATTGGTACCCTTGGATATTGTGGTCTAACAAAGAATCCAGTTCAGACACAGGTTTTCACATTATAAATCAAATCTCCTTCAGCATATGTTCCACATGGACTGAAGTTCCTGTGTTAATGATTCCATCAGATTTGAAATTACTCACCTTTTTAAAAGGCAAATTGCAGGTGATTAAAAAGGAAATCACAACAACAAAACAGATCAATAAGGTACTGAGCAAGCTAAAACATGATATAACTAAACAGATAATATACTTAAAAAGCAACAGGAGGAAAAGAAAATGCACTAAAGGATATAACACATGTATGTTTAAGGGTGTGGAACTGATAACCATATTACCAAGTTTTTATTGGATCGTTGAACAGAACTGCTTACAGTCTCACTGTTTGTTCACTTTGTATGCCTTTATTTTGTAACATGAACAACTATTTCTAAGAAGACAATATGTAATTTATCAAGTAGTGGTTTCTTAATGGTTTTTAAAAAAAATTCTGTATTACTTCTACCCTTTTTTCTGTTTTGCTTTTTTCTCTTTAAATAAAATTAAAAAAAATAAAAGGCAGATTGCTTTGGAGAAGCTGGTTCATGAGTTCCACAGCCTTTTGGGGTCATCAAGTTCTTCAGATGTTTTTATCCTTACCAAGGTGAAGAATTTGTAACAGGATTAAAAAAATGTTGAGAACTAGATTCAGGAAAGGTGAAGTGATGGGTATGTTAACTGACTGAATTGTGGCCAATCACCTTGCAGTGTCTGTGCATACATCCAAATAGTACCTTAAACATATACACTTTTTATGTCGGTCATGCCTCAGTAAGGCTGGAAAAGGATAATAATAATAGTAAAAAATCAAGTGGTTTTCTTACAGAAAAAGGTGACAGGAGTGTTAGGGAAGGTTTGCGAAAGAACAGAGGTAGAGCTGAGAAAAGCACAAACTGCCTGCGGTCCCATTCCACTGTGCCAGGGGCTTTGCAGACATATAAGAGCACAGGGTAGATCAGTAGTCAGCATGGTTGACTGAGTCATCGATCAGGAGTGGAGTGAATTGCCTTATTATTCACACCTTACATTTGTATGCATTCTTGACTTTGTAAAGCACCCTCATACCCAAGTGCAAATTATATGTTTATGAAATATTTGGCATCAACATTTGCTATCTCTCTGCCTAAATTTTCTCTGAATCTCCTACCCAAGGGGAAAGCTAATATTCACTTTGTTTTTTTGCTTTTCTGCTTTCCCTCTCTGCCCGTTTAGCTTAGGGAATGGTCAGAGCTATAAAAACACATCCCTGGCCATTTGATTTCTGCAGAGCCCAGCCGGGATGAATCTGAGCACTGCAGGAAGGTTTATGAAGTGTAAGATTCACGTAGTTTATTTTTTGGGGGGTAGGCAGGGGAGGTCCATATTCCATTTGAGTCTTTTACTGTTTAAAGCATCTTACAGAGTCATAAACAGCCCAGATGGATGTGGTTATGATGGGCATGGGCTAAATGGGGAAATAAAAATAAATAGTTTGTGCATCGATTGGAGCTTACCTTTAGATTGCATCTTTTCATTTTAATACCATTCCACTAAAAAATAGCAAGAGTTCCCAGAGCAGAGCCGTGAGGATATTAATAACTTCAGTATTATTCTGCCTTAATTGTATCTTCTCTGGGCAGACTCAAGCACCCAGTTACTGGCAGGGAGGGGTAAAAAGGCCAGTTCATTTTCTGGCATCTCCATGAGTGTGGTGGATGTAACCCGCTGGAAGTTCTCTCCCACAGCTCGCCTTGTCAAGTGAGATCAAAAGGGCAGGAGTGCTGAAGCAGAAATTGTAAAAGATAAGAGAAAATGGCCTTGCTTGGCTGGTGATTAGAAAATGGAAGATTGTGTTTGATGGCAAACGAGAAAAGCCTGGAGCAGCCTTAGTCAGATCTGGCCACCTGGGAGCCTTAGCTGCTGAATAAAAAGGCACCAAGCAGAAGCCACTGGGACAAGGACCACGTTGAAGAATCAAATGGCCAGGGTGGGGTGGTGCTCTTTCACATGGAGGTTGTAAATGAGGGAAAATCTGTGCTTTCTCAAAGCAGGGACCGTCTATGAGCCATATTTTTATTTCTAAAAGCTTGCTAGCTCACAAAAGAGTTCTTGCTTGTGTCCTTCCTATTTCTCTTTCTAGGCAAGTAAGCCCCTCTTTCCCCTCACGGATAAAGTATAAGGGACTGAACTGTGGAGAGTTATAATAAGTTTAGGGTTAGGAGTATCTTTAAAATCATAGATCTCAGGAACTTTTATCCCTTCAGGCTAACTCCCTTATCCCAACATAGGAAAGAAATTGATAGAGAAACAAAACCAATCAAGCAGGCAAAAAAAAAAAAAAAAAAAAAAAAAAAAAAAAAAAAAAAAAAAAAAAAAAAAAAAA
>PVJX010021821.1:0-31445 GCA_004027295.1 Dolichotis patagonum | reverse complement strand
TCCCAAAGAGAGCCTGAGATGCTGCTTTCTGGGATACTTCCTGGGCGTGAAGGGCGGGGCTACGGGCTAATTGCTTGTTTTTAATTAACTTTATTGGTACACTTCAGATATACATAATGATCACATTCATCATACAGAACAATGCATCTTACGTATCATAGACATATCTTCATTCTTTGTTTTCCCATTGCCCCCCTTAACTTTCCTTCCCCTCCTTATTCACAAAAGCTTTGTTTCCATTTTTGCTTCTAGTCTCATTTTTTCTCTCTTCCTTTCCTTTGATTCTCCCTCTCCTTTCCTCTCTCCCCTTCACAATCGAAATTTTTTCACATTATCCGTTATTCATTTCAGTCCCTATTTACACTTCCGGTCTTTCACAGCAGAGAAACAATGTGATATTCACATATAGGTGTCTGATTTATTTCACTTAAGAATGTGGTCTCAAGGTGCAACCATTTATCTAGAAATGTCACAAGTTTATTCTTCTTTATGGCTAAGTAGTACTCCATTGTTCTTACTTTTCTCTCACTGCTGAAACAAAATACCCTACACTCAAAATTAAAGAAGGAAAGTTTTGGTTAGCTCACAGTTTGTAAGGGTTTCAGTCTGCCCTCCAAGGCAGGGTGGCATGGCAGAGGGACATGGTGGTGGAAGACAGCAAAAGCAACAATAGAAAAAAGGGGGAAACAAGCCTCTTTCTACCCCTTTTATCTTATCCTGACTGCTAGGATTAGGGAGACCAGTCCAATTAGTGGAGAAATCTAGCAACCAACCAGCCTTAATCCCAGCACCCTCAATCCCAGAATTGCACTAGGAATCAGTCGCAAACTCTTGACTCAAGTCACCTCCAAGAAACCTGCCTGCTGTGACCACGAGGCGCAGGGAGGGCTAGACAGAAACCATAAGACACTATTAAGGATAAATCCACATTGTCTTATTTCATTTATCAGTCAAGGGGCATCTGAGGTGTTTCCAAGATTTAGCTATTACATGCTGCTATAAACATGGGTGGGCATGTTATTACTGGTATGATGCTTTTAATTCTTTTGAGAAGACACCAAGAAAGGGAATAGCTGGGTCAAACGGAACCCCTGGTTTTAGTTTGGTGAGGAATTTCCACACTGATTCCCACAGTGGTTGCACCAGTCTACAAGTCTACACCCCCACCAACAGTGGAGAAGTGTTCCTTTTTCCCCACAGCCCCACGAGCATTTGTTTTGTTATTGGTTGACTTTTTGATGACAGTCATTCTTTCTGGAGATGGAATCCCAGCACTGTTTTAATTTGTATCTCTCAGATGATTAGTGAAGTTGAACATTTTTTCATGTATTTATTTGCCATTTGTACTTCTGAGAAGTGTCTATTCATTTCAGGTGCCCATTTTTGGATTGGCTCTTTGTATTTGAGGGGTCTTATTTTTTTCAATTCTTTATTTTTAGATATTAGTCTTTCGTCTGAACAACAACTGGCTAAGTTTTTTTCCCACTCTGTGATTTGTCTTCTCACCCTGTGAGTGTTTTTAAAATAAGCTTTTTAATAAGATGAGATTCAAGTTTTTGATTCTTTGTTGTATTTCCCTTGCATTGGAGGTTTTGTTTGGGAAGTCTTTGCCTAAGTTCTAACCATTCTCTCTTCTATTTCTATTTTAATATTTAGATCTTTGATCCATTTTTATTTCACTTGGTACATGGTGAGAGACACGGATTTAATTTTAACTTTTGGTACATGGAAAGTCAGATTTTCCAGCACCACTGTATTAAAGAGACTTCCTTCAGTGAAAGTCTTTGGCCCCTTTGCTCATTAGGGAGATTGCCCTGTAGTTCTCTTTTTGATTGGATCCTTCTCTGGTTTTGGTATCAGGGTAATGCTTGCTTCCAGTAATCAGTCTGAGAGTACTTCTTCCCTTCCAATTTCAATAAAGAGTTTGAGGAATACTGATATTTGATCTTCTCTAAATTTCTTGAAGAATCTGGCAGTGAATACATTAGGACCTGGGCTTTTCTTTGTTGGTAGTTTTTTAATTGCATCAATTTCATGACTGATATTGCGTTGCTTAAAGTTTTTATATCTTCTTGATTCAATTTGCTAATTCATATGTATCTAGGAATCTATTCATCTTTTGTCTTTTTCAACTTGAATATAGGTTCTTAAAGTAGGTACTGATAATCTGTATTTCTTCAGGATGTGTTGCGGTTTCACTCTTATCATTATTAATTGGATGGATTTTTTATAAGGTTGCCTAAGGGTTTGTCAATTTTATTTAATCTTTCAAAGAACCTATTCTTCAATTCAATCATTCTTTGTATTGTTCTCTTAGTCTCAATTGCATTAATTTCTGCTGTGCTCATTATAATTACCTCCTTCTTATAAGCTTTGGATTTGACTTCTTTTTTTTTCCTAGAAGTTTGAGGTTCAACCTTAGGTTGTTTATTTAAGACAGTTCTGTTTTCCTAATGTGAGAACTCACCATTATAAATTTCCCTTGTAGGACTGCTTTTATTGCATGTCATAAGTTCTGGTACGTAAGTGTTCTGGCATTATTATTTAATTGTAGAAGCTAATTTCTTCCGCTGGTTGTTCAGGAGTCTGTTACTTAATTTCCATGTGTTTATGTAGTTTTTGTGCCTTGTTTAGCCATTGATTTCCCATTTCATTGCACTATGGTCTGATAATATGCAGATGTAAGCATGTTCTATGAGCTAGAGTAGTCTTTATGTCTGCTCCAAGATCCTGGTTTCCCAGTTTATTAGGGATGAGAAGTTGCAATCTTTGGTTCTAGAATGTAGTGATGATTATTACCCAGACAGTCATGGTGTTGTTATACAAGGGATAACAACTGATTACAACAGGTGTGACACCCCGGCTAAAGTAGTACAATTAGCAGTAATAGCACCGAGTACAACCTAGAAACGGAAAAACTGTGGTAACTATTAATTTGGTAACTTGTACATAGAAACAAGACCTACAGTTATATAACAAAATCCAACATAAGCCAGGAACTTGTATTCAGTGAGTTTCTCTTTAGCAGTGATTTTACCCTGCTGGGAGGGGGTGTGGTTTATGAGAGAGAGTGGAAAATATAGAGGGATAAATGAAGAGAAATATAAGAAGCAAGGCTGAAGGACAAGGGATGATCACCCATGCTTTGGGAAACTGGAGATGAGGACAGGAGAAAAAGAGTGAAAGAAAAAGCAAAAGAATATTGAAGCGAACCAGAAAGACTAGAAACAATGTTCACTCACATGAAAATATCAAAACTGTTAAGAAAGACATTTAAGGAAAGAGGAAAAACACAAAAACAACAAAAGTAAAAACCTCAACAGCAACAAAAAAACCAGTAAAAGGAAAACAAACAAATAAAACCAGAATCCCTCTTCTAACCGTACTATGCAAGTCAGAGCCCAAGTCTGAGCTTGACACCCCGCCACGTCTGCAGGAGGACTCGCGCTGGGCACAGGGTTAATCCTGGTATCTGGATGTGGGGGCTGGACCCAGAGACTTCGGTCACCGCTCATGTCCCCTTACCCCTGGGGACTCTGCTCACTGTCCCTGCTGCTACGGTTCCCTCAGACAGATAGCTCAAGGCTCCTCTGAGTTTTGTGTACAGCTGTCCCCGCTCAGACCATGCACAGCCTGCTGTTCCACTCCCTGGCATGGCCCTGTCCCCTCTCCCATGCCACTGGGGAAGGGCGGGGTGGGGGCGTCAGCCAGCTCACTGCCCCAGTCATGACTGCAGGGACAGCCAAAGGCTGCTGGGGTCCCTCTCCTGTCTCCTCTCTCACGCTGTTGGGGGCATGGTGGGCATGTGTGCCGACCTCCCAGCACTGCCCTGCCACATCCCAAGGCTCCTTATCTCCCACATCTCTGTCCTTTCTCAGACAACTAAGAGCAGGGCAGGGGGGCTGGTGCTGTTCCAGTCACCACCTCTACCACGGCTGCCCCGGTCCCTAACCTTGCTAGCTCTAGAGGTTCCAGCTAGCTGCTATGGTAGGGGCACGCGTGCGCACATGCACACACACACACACATACACACACACACACTAAATAAATAAATTAATTAATTAATAAAACAAACCGGTGGCCCATCAGGGAGGGAGCAGCATTCACTGCCAGGCTGCAGTATCTTCTGCTTGGAGGATGGCAAAGGAGCTGAGGGCCCTCATACCCTGAATCTGTCCCGTGCAGCTTGACTCTGCCACACTACTGCAGTCACCAGGTTTCTGAGAATTTTCCAGAATGGCTGCTCCTGCTCCACATGCAGGCCGAGGTCCTACCGCAGCCCTGAGGACGGCTTTGCATTTTATACCGTCCCATGCCTATGTTGTGATCGATCTACAAGTCTCTTATTTCAGGTTGATTTCGGCATCAGCACACATCCCCTCCCTTTCCTTCCAGTGACCTGTGCTTTTAGCTGATTTTCAATAAGTTTCTCCATCGTGGCTCCTCTTCTATTCAGCCATGTTGAATCCCCTCTAGTAACCCGTCTTTGAAAATAAACTTTTCTGTAACTTCCAGGAATAAATACTTCTTATAACTTTGAAGAAGCAGTCGTTTACTGGAGAATGTGGCATGTATATGTATATACACCTGTGCACACATGTATAGCTAGGAAACGGGGGAGTTCCTTGTAGTAAAATATACATGGACTATGTGTCAATGTAACCATTTGTAAGTGTACAGTTCATTGCACTAAATAAATCCACAGTGCTGTATCACCACAACTTATACCCAAAACTTTTTAATCACCCCAACAGAAACTCTGTATCTTTCAAATCATAATTCTCCATCCTCTTTTCTCTCTAATAACCTTTCCCAATTTTGGACTCTCATTTTGCTTATTCTTTGTACCTCATACAAGTGAAATCACACAATATCTGTCTTTTATTTTATAGTCTTTAATGAGCACAAAACACTATATATCTAGCAATGAATCTATTTCATTGGATGAACTTAATACAGCAGAAAATTATGACACCTCCAATTGTTTTGCACACCAAACTGTAGCTACAAGGGATCTAAGTAATATATAGATATGGATAAAATTTTTTTGAAAGACTGAAACTCAAAGTCCTAGGCAGAATGATTCACAAGAAAACTATCTCTGCTTCCCAGCAATTTGGAAATGTATCCACAAACACAGAGTCACCGGTGTGCACCTCTATCAGGGATTACATGAACTGTCCTTTTAAATTTCTATAGGCTGAGGCTCTCACTCAGAGGCAAATCCTACCCTGGCTCTGAGCCCACACTCAGCTTAAAAGAGTCCTGAGGGGCCCAGAAAGTCAGAAATGATGACCCAGGAAAAATGGAAATTCTGCAGTTGACAGAATTTCTCCCTTGGGAGGACAAAAGGGGTTTCCTCGGATCAAATGTTGTCATTTTACTCCATGATCCCAGGACAATTTAGATGGAACTGGGGCATCCATAACCAAAATTCCACAAGTGCTCCTTCCTTCTCCCAACCACGTTCTGGCAAATGCACAAGCCATCTATCAGGCTCTGAATTTAAATGGTTAAGAAAAAAATTTAAAAACACCCATTGAGTGCAATTACTCCAACAAACATCTTCCCCAAGGAGAATCCTGGTGTGGTCTCCACTCCTGACAGTGGTGGGCACAGAGATGGGAAACATCAACGGCTTCATTAACACAACAGGACAGAAGACCTCAGAATTCTTCAAGGATGCAGAGGAAGTCCAGAAATGTGAGACACAAGCACACAGGCTCTGACTCAAAACAGAAAATCGGTCATCTCATTGTGCTTCTACTGACTGTGAGATATAAGTTTAAAAAAAACCTAAAAGTCCATGTTTTAAAGCTTACACCAATATCTTCATGTCAAAGAGGCAAGGCCTACACCTACTCCTGTTCTCACTAGCTTTTCTATTCACAAGGAACATTATTTGAGCTTCCGAGTGTCCTGAAAGACCTACTTGTGACAGGCTTGCTCCTCAGTGTAGCACTGCGGGTTAGATGTGGGAGCCTCATGGGAGGGGCGCGGTGACTGGAGATGCACTCTTGAAAGGATATTGGGACCCTGGACACTGCCTCTTCCTCTTTCATTCCTGGTCTGGGGTAGCCAGGCCTCCTTTGCCATGAGCCCCTGCATGACTTGTTACCAACTGGTCATACACTGAAACCTCCAGAAGAGTGAGCCAAAACAAAATCATTCATTCATTCATTCATTCACTCACTCCTTTCTTTATTGTGGTACCACAGATTGAACCCAAGGCCTTTACACGAAGCTACATCCCCAGCCCTTTTGTTGATTTTTTATTTTGAGACAAAATCTTGGTGGGTCACTAAGTTGCCAGGCTGGGGTCACATTTGCAGTCCTCCTCTCCCAGCCTCCCGGAGCACTGAGATTGTAGACATGCCTACCATGCTTGGCTTAGCCCTTCCTCTTGTTATGTGGAATGGCTCAGGTATTTGTACGGTAATGAAACCGCTACTAGCACACAGTGATAGAGGAAGGAAGGCAGGGGGCCACGGCTACGGGGGAGGAGTCTAAAAAAAGAGGTGGTTAAAGGGAACACATAGGAGGGACACTGTCTCTGCTCAGGTCACCCCTGAAACCTCCGCAGAAGACAGGCCCAGCATGGGAAGATGGTCAGACTTTTCAGATGCCCCCTCCCCTCAGCCACACAGGGTCAGACAGCACCTGTGTGAGGCATAGATTAAATATGAGAAGATTTCAGGAATGAGGGTCCCAGCAGCGTGAAGGGGGTCTCTGCTCCAGAGGAGGCTCCGCCCAGCCCCCAGCATCACAGCTTCCCACACCGGTGAGTGCAGATACCGTTTGGTGGAGCAGATGGCCACACCGCCCACATCTCAACAGTCACAGCCCCTGCAGCACCGCTGAGGAGGGACCCCTCCTTACACACGACAAAATCACACCCCCCAGTGTCACATCATTCCTGCCTCACAGAAGAGGACAGCAGCTCTTGACAATGTCCTGGGTCTCCTTCCCTACTTAACAGGAATCCCTTGCGGGATTTTATTCCTCTGCCCCTCAGACCCAGAGCAAAGGATTGAGTATAAATGAGGCTTCCCAATGGCAGCTGAATGAGTGGATAAGCAAATGGGCCTCTCACGGAAAGGAGTCCAGCACCGTGCTTTCTCCCTAACCCAGCGCTGGGTCTTGGCGGTGTCCCGGGCCTTCTGCTCAGGCTTCCTTGCGTCCTTTGTTACTTCCTCACCCGCTGGTTGATGCTAGGGAACAACCTTGTGAAACCAGACCAAGAGCAGTCTCCAAAGCTCTTCCACGTCACCCTCCGCTATCTCCTCTCCCACTCACCACGCCACCACCTTTGCCACCAACCTTGGGTGGGTATGTGTGAACACGCCCGCTTCCTCCTATCGGAAAGCCAGTCCGTGTAGCACACTTGCTTCTCTGGCATCTTTGATTAAAACCACGCTCCCCTCAAGAGTCTGTGGCATCGCTCCCTTTCCACTTGGAGAATCTCTGGTGGCTGTTTCTACCTCTAAGATCTAAATTCATGCAGGGGCCCTTTGGTGACTCCTGTGATGCACTCCCTGGGTCACTGGACAGGGCTCAGCCTGGTGCTGGTCAGCATTGCTGACCACAGCCGGGACATGGGGGCCCCACACACTTGCATTGGAGAGCTGCTGCCAGGAGGGTTTAGCACTTTTTAAAAATGGGCACTGACTGCAACAAAGAAAGAAATTCCTGACAATTTAGAAGCAGCTTTGGGGGTGGTAAGCCGGGGTGTCACGCGTGCTAGACAAGCACCCCACCACTGCACTGCACTGCAGCTGCAGTCTGAAGTTTTAAATGTATCTACGTCTTAACAAAATTTTGGAAAGACAAAAGTTTTAATTTTGCTCATGTTTACCCAACTTTAAATTCAGAAATGATTTTCAGGAGAACTATGAATCATTTTCAGTCTAGTTTATACTAATTAGCCATGAAAAGTTTTGATCATATAATACTTTATTCTAAGTTGGTACTTTTTTTAGCAGAATTTAAATAAAAAGATGAGTACAACTGCATAGTCAATCCTGGTTTACTGGAACAGCTGAGGTAATGCAATGTCATGTTAAGAGCTGGGCATGGTGGCATGTGACTGCAGTTCTAGTTACTTGGAAAGTGAGGCAAGAGGGTCACCAGAGTCCCGAGTTTGGACCAGCCTGGGCAACAAAGTATCACCCACTTCTTCGAGAAACTACGTAAGTTAATAAATGGGAACTGGACAGACTTAGGCTATAAGCTTCATTACTATACTTATAAATTCATTCATTTTATGCAACTTCTTTGTCACCTCTCCGGGGGACTCAAATACTAAGGGAAACACAGGTTCAATGTCCAGCACCGAAGGGAATGCAGTAAATGCTACTTGTTTTTATCTTACTTTTTTTTTCTCAAGTATCCTCGCCAAAACTTTTCAAGACCCACTACCTCTTAGATTCACAGCTACAAAGAAAAGGTCCAAGACCAATGACTTTTCAAGACCCATTACCCCTTAGATTCACAGCTACAAAGAAAAGGTCCAGGATTGATTTTACAAAGCAACAGAAATCTGAACTATTACAGAATTCAGTGGGGAGATGTGACCTGGTGTGCCACTGTATGACTTCACTACCTACTTAAATTCAGTTTTACACTAATTTATGTAGTGATCACCACAAAGCTCTTTTGAAAATCGCCTTCCTGAGGTACTAACACAACAAAAATTGAAATGGTCTCTATTCCCGACGCCAAGCTTGTCACTTTCAAGACAATGTGCATATGGTAAATAAATACATAACATGAACCCTAAGCTACTGGATGTCTTAGAGGTAAAGCGACAGACTCACGTGCTGATCTTCAATGTTTTTCAGCAGCCGGGGATCATTAAAGTCACAAGAATCACTAGGAGGAGGAGGTATCCGGCTACAAAAGAAAACAAAAAAATATTTATCCGATTCAAAAGTTCCTGCTATGGTAACTCAAACCTAGTAAGAATCTGACTTCAAGAAGAACCACACATAATAACTCCATAGATTCAGAGTCAACCTTTAAAGATTTGCAGCACTGTTTGTTACTTCAAATCTTAAGGTAGTAAATCCTTATTCTTATTATGAATAAAATATTTTGTAAGTTCTTATGAACAACAGCATAGATACAAGAGAAAGAAAAAGATGCCCAAGATTGATTTATGACTCCATTATTTCATTTGGGCCCTGCATAACTTCTACCAGAAAAAATCCAGGAAGGGCTTCTCAAAGCAGACAACAGGAATTACCGAATTACATAGAAGCAATCATTTAAGATCAGAAAGGAAACTTGCTGTAATGGCCGTGTGCTAGCATAACGAAGAAATGTGAAGGGTAAGTATATTCACTTATCTCTACTCTCTCCTTAAACCCTTTCTCAAGACAAAGACTATAAAACAACACAGCAGATGTCAGTTTTAACCGAGTACATACTGTACGGTATTAGCAAGTAATATAGGACAAAAAAAAAAAAAAACCAACAGCTTCTAAAGGCAAGCACCTAAAAATGTGAGCTGATGCCCCCACAGAACCCCATAATGGCTCAGGAACTGGCAGCGTGAGGTGCCTGAGAGGTACCTGAAGTACCTCGGAGTACAGTGTAACAGTTAACCACGGTTGTCTGCTTCACTGGATTAAGAGATGTCTGGAGAGGTGACTGGATTGTGAGGGCACTGACTTCATCAAGTGGATTAATCCCCTGACAAGATCACAGCTGGATGGCAGTCCTGGGGGTGATGGAAACTTGGGAGGCGGGGCCTCGTTGAAGGAAATGGGCCAGGGTATGATCTTTGGGACTGTGTCTTGTTTCTGGACCTTTCCTCTCTGGGTTTTCTCTGCCTCGGCTTCCTGGCCACCATTAGGTGAGCAATTTTTCTCCATCATGATGTGATTCACCTCATCACAGAGCCTGGAGTGATGAAGCCAAGGGACTACAGACTGAATCCCCAGAAGCCATTAGCCAAAGTAAACCCTTCCTCCTTATAGCTAGCTTACGCCACTATTCTGTCACAGCAACAGAAGGCTAACTCATATACAGGGCAAGCAGATGACAGGATCATTTTCAGTGCACTTGAAGAACCCTGAGCCTGGAAGAACCCTCCCTCATCCCACACACACAGACAACCGGGCTCTCTACACCCAGGATGGGTGGACGTCCTATCTTTTAGAGAGGGTAACCTAGAGTAGCCTCGGCCTGGCCTATTATTCAGCACTAAAAAGAATTAAGCCAAAAAGCAATGAAAAACATAAAGGAACTTCCAATGCATATTACTAAGTGAAAGAAGCCATCAAAACAGGCTATCTACTGTACACTTCCAACCAGAAAGGACAAGAACCTTCTTGAAAAGACAAAGCTGTAGCAACAGTAAGAAAATCAGGTCACAAAGTGAGTGCAGAGGTGCATCCCTAAAATCCCAGTTGGGGAGGCTGAGGCAAGAGGATCACTTAGGCAACTTAGTGAGACAGTGTTTCAAAACACACTGATAGAGCTCAGTGTAAAGGCCCAGGGTTCAAACCCCAGTACTGTAAAAAAAAAAAAAAAATCAATAGTTTTCAGGAACCAGAGCTTGAGACTTGAGTAGCCTAGCACAGAGGATTTTTAGGGCAGTGCAAATACCCGACGATGTGATAATGACAAGGTGTACACACCACTCACAGAGTACACAGCGCCAGGAGGGACAAGCATGCACTCCGGGTGGCAATGGTGTGCCAGGGTAGGGTCACTGATTGTAACACGCCCGCCACTCTGACACAGAGTTTTGACAGTGGGGAGGCTGTGGAGGTTAGCACAGATCATATGACAACAATCCCTTCACCTTCTCAATTTGTTATGGAACTAAAGTTCCTCTTTAGGACTAACTTAAGGTGGCTAAAATGCTCAATTCTATGTTTTGTGTATTTACCACAAAGAAAATTAGTTAAAAAATAGATGCACACACAGTCAGTGATCACCAGACTTTTGAAGGAGCCTACAAAATTAATAAATCAAGAGAGTAAGGCCAAGGTAGAGGCTGAGGGTAGGCAAGTTGAGTTAAAGAAGTGGAAAATGTAAGAGTAAGGTTAGGAAAGTGCTTTTGAAAGCTGAAAATGGGAGCACATGAAAATTCTCATGAAGCATACAAGATTGAAAAAATATCAGAAAACAAAAACAAAAAAAAAACAGAAAATGGAAAATGAGAGAAAAAGATAATAAAATTGGAAGATCATCTCCAAAGATCGAATATTTGCCTAATGGGAAACCTAGACAAAACAGAGAGGTTGAGGGAAAAGGAAAATTATCATAAAAATAATGTAAGGACATCTCCCTAAAATTAGTAAGAGAAATTTACGGACAAAACTCACTCACTAGTAGTCCACTAACTGCTTGACACAATGAAGGAAAACAAACCTACACCAAGGGTCATGGTTGCAAGTCAGTATGCTAAGAACACAATGATAACATTAAATGCTTCCAAAGGGCTGGCACGGGGGACCACGGGGCAGCAGACAGGTCCCACATACAGGAGCAGATGCTAAAACATCTTCTGTGATAGAAAAATAGAAAAATCTATTGATGCCTACAACTTTAAAACATGTTCAAATTAGCAACATGTTATTATGAAATATATATATATATATATATATATATATATAATGAAATGACAGATTTAGGACCAAGGATAGACTACTTTTGTTAAAAGCTGGGTAGTACGGACTTTTAAAACTAGGTTCATGTTTAAATATTATTCTAATTTTCATATGAAACTCTTATTTACCTATCAGAACACTGAGATAAGGAGTGCTACTAGACAGTTATTCTGAAGCCCCTGCACGGGTGTGGTAGGGAGTGTGAGGGTGCACTTACGAGAAGTCATCTGAGGACGGCTCCCTCGCCAGCTCCGGGAAATGCCTGGCAGAGAGGAAAACACGCCTGACACAAAACCGTCAACAGACAGGCACTCAGGTGCAGACACAGGGAAGAAACTCACAAGATTCACTCGAGTTCTTACTAAGTTAGTGTTTGTAGAAATAAGTCATACTGTAACTGTTTAAAGCTACCTTTGGGACTCATTTAAGTGTTACATACATCCCATAGGAACTACATATCTACTGCCCTCATATCATAAACCTCAAAAAGTCAAGATACTTGATGAAGTAGCTAAGAATAAATTTATTTTGTTGGAAGAATACAAGTGAAATTTCCAGTAAGTAATGAATACAAACATACTTACCCGTAGGTTACGCCTGCAATACTACACTTTTTGAAGTTCATGATATTGCATGTCAGAGTCCCAGTCTTGTCAGAAAATAGATATTTTACCTAAATCAAAGGATAAAAGAAATGCAATCAAGAGTGTAATAAGATGCAAAGACCAATAAATAAAGTCTTTCCTTCTGTACTTTTCAAAATCTGTATTAAATTTAGATGAAAATCTTCCTGAAAGTAAAGTTAGTAATAAAAACGTATTTCAATTCTGAGATCAGCTACAAACCTGTTTCTATAACTAAGTCTACAGTCAAATGGTAAAAAAGAAGGTGCAGAGGAAGCTTCAGTAGGAGCCCTGCACTGTCTGTAAGTGTGAGCACAAAGGCGAAAACGGATGACACTGAATTAGACCTACAAGCTAATCATCTTGACACTATTAGCTGAATGCAAAAGAGCCATGCTCCACATGGAAACATGACGGGAAATTATGCTATTTGAGATCCATAATACAGTGCAGAAAAGAGAAGGAACGCTGGGCTATGAGGAGAGTGAGTCCAGTGAGGGCTACGAGCACTAACTGATCATGCAAACGCTTACAAATTCACCTTAGCCCTCCTGGCCCCACCTTCCACCTCGCTGAGCTAAAGGATAAGCATCAGTCCACATATGGACGTCATGTCACAGAGTGGAAGGGAAGGTGATTAACAGGATCGTCCCACTGAAACTTACATTTCTTAGTGGTTTTTTAGATAGAATTCAAGATGGAGCCTAGAAAATTTCCAGGAATCCTAGAGAATTGGCCTCAGGAAACAGTATTTTGTAGTTTCATGGAAGAGGGATTAATAACACGAATTGCTTACTCTGTACTTTTTCTTAAAAAAAAAATACATTGACAATCACTTTTTAAAGCTATCAAAGGACTTCCAAGTAAAGAAAAGTTATTAAAGCTGCTAAAGAGCTTTAATACAAATACAAAATTAGTACATGAGGTGTAATTTATGTTTTATCAATAATCTCTTTAAATTTTATTCTATCTTAATCATACATGTTTAGGGAGAATAGTATAATCATTCAACTCACAAATACAGGATTGTTAGCATATCTTATTTCCTTAAATATTTTTATAATTTTTGATTATAGTTATTTATATTTACAAAGCATAATGTGATATTTCAATACATGTATAGAATACACATTAATCAAATGAGGGTAATTAATGTGTCAACAATAAACTTTATGTAAGTTTTTTATAGAGTAAATCTAGGAGCATAAATACACAGCAAAATCTGCCTTCAGATAAGCAGTGGTTCCATCTGACTTTTTAAAAAAAGAATTAAGAGGTTGTATCAAAATATTAAAAATGAGAATTTTATAAAAAGAAATTATCAAGATTTACTATCAAATTCCCTGTTTAATTTTAGCATATCCTTAAAGTTCCAACTCAACTCCACGCAAACGTCAACCTAGCTGGTTTGGGAGCTGCTTAGAGATTACTGAAACACACTTCTGGGGGTATCTGGTGAGTCATGGGACCATGGCCTTGGGGACTGTATCTGGTTGCTGGCTGCTGCTGCTCCATTTCTACCTGCCCTCCACTCCCCAGCTGCTATGAGTGACCAGCTTTGCTCTCTTCCATCACGATGCCGTAGAGCCAGCCAGCCATGGACTGGTCCCCACAAAGGTGATCCAAAATAAACCTCTGCTCTTTGAAGTCGGAGATGTCAGATATTTTGTCCCAGCAAGAGGAAAACTGACTAATACACCACTCTACACCCCATTAGGGGAGTGATTTCATCTGGGAACTTCTTGGGTACTTTCAGTCTTTCAATTATCCAGGCCCGGTTCAGTGGCACCTGAGAATGACTACCTATCGAGCACTGCACTGAACTGACAAAGGCAACACACCCTATACCGTCATCCCTCAGTACCCTCAGGGGTCTGATTCCAGGAAACATCCTTGGACACCAAAGCCTGTGAATGCTCAAGTCCCTTCTGTAAGATGGGGTAGTATTCGCATAGAACCTGCGTGCATTCTTCTATATGCCTTCGCTCATCTTTAGATGACTTAAATACCTACTGCCATATAAATACTATGCAAACTATTGTTATACTGGTTTGTTTAGGGTATAAGAACAAGAAAAGTCTGTCCATCTTTGTTACTGACATAATCATCATAGGCCCAGTTCCAGTTTCAATGTGGCATTGGTTGAATCTTTCAATGAAGAACCCATGGACACAGAGGGTCAACCATGCAGGTCATCCCTGCTCTCCAATGGGCTCAAAAGTCCCCAGTAGAAAACAGGTATGTGATAACTACTCCCATGTCTTACTTCACTGTATATGTTTGGGAAGATTGTTATGGTAATGTAGAAGACACACTATTTTTCCTGGAAAACTGAAGAATGCAAATATAGTCTGTTATGGCTTGTATCTTGGATGTCTCCCACAACCTCACATGGTCACAGGTGGGGCTTTTTCAGAGGTGGTAGAATTGATTCATGGCGCAATGCTAGGATCAAGGGCATTAGGATTAAGAGTGTGAGTGCTACCTGCCCTAAATTGCCTGGGTAAGATATAAAAGGTAGAAAAAGCTGTGGTCACTCCTTGTTGCTTTGCTACCTTATGCCCATCATGAACTGTTTCTCCCCTGCAGTGCCATTCTACCCTGGAGCCTTTTGCCTACCATGAACTGTTTCTCCTCTGCCATGCTCCTCTGCCATGTCACCCTGCCTTGGAGCCAACAGATTATGGACCAAAAGCTCTACAAACTGTGAGCTAAATAAATCTTTCTTCCTTTAATTTTGAGTATAGGGGATTTTGTTTCAGCAATAAGAAAAGTAACTAAGACACTGATATATAACGAGATCTTATAACAGTACAAAATCTTGTAACAGTAGGACTTTACCAGTGATGAAGGCTTTATATAGAGAGAAAATGTAAGCAAATACAGCAACAATGACAAATACGAAGAGTGGAAATCCAGGGCCTCCTCTGCGTACTGTTCCGTGCCCTATGTACCTAGAGCACAACTGGGCAAAGAGGCTAGAGGCATCAACCTGGCTGAGGAGTTGTGATATGTGCCAGGGATGATCTCTTTAGTCACAATCCACTTGCTACTCCATAAACTTAAGGACATTTCTGCGAATGTACACAGTTCAAAAAAAGACAGAAAAATTCACTGTTAACTCTAAAAATGTTTGGAAAATAATATCAAAGAAACAGACTCACAAGCATTGTTGCCCATACTTTATTATACAATTTGCTACAAAAATTTGAGCTTGAATATTCTAACAATAAATTCATCAATGCTACATAAATCATTATCTTTGAAGGGGAGTCAAAGAAATAAAGTACCTCTGTTTAATACTGTTCTAAGTCTCAGGTAAATGAGCCATTTCACCTGATCTTCAAAGATGGTTACAGGAGAGGAGAGACATTTCCACAAAAAGAAAGGAAGAATAAGCCAATTTGGACAATCTGTAGTCTCAAGTCTGTCATTCCTTATCCAGTTATGCTGGGGTGAGTCACTCATTCCTCATCTGCACATTGAAGATACAGCACCCACCTCATAGGGCAGTTGGGAGGTTTAAGATGTATAAAATGAAATCCTAATCTTCATTGCAACGCATTTTTAAAAAGTTATTCCCTGCAGCACTTTCAGTGGAAGAGGTAGACAATATAAAGTTCAACTCAGGAGAATCAGGAAGAGTTTGGGGTGAAGGTGCTAAAATCACCTCTACCCCAAAACACAGACAAAATCTTAAGGCTACATGTCCTTTGAAAAGCTCCCACACATTTTGTGTAGTTACCCATTATCTAATCACCTTATGCATTGTTTCCCCTGCCATGTGCCTTTGACAAGTACTTTTTAAAAGGTTCCAAAATTATATTCTACTGTATTTTGTACTTTATTTTTTGCAGGTAATTTCCAGGTGATAAGATGCAGTCATGTCTAAAAAGCAAGCCAAAAGCAAGGGGCATCTATGTCTGTTACTACTTTCACATACCATGTAGCTGTTCAGATATCATAACTATATTCGTGGATCACTATTCTTGGAAAACAGTTCTTCTGCTAACCCTCATCTCCCCTCCCACTTATGCCACTGCTGCCAATGTTCCCAAAGAGCTTCTCACCTGCCCGAGTTCTTCATTAAGGTTTGATGTTCTGGCCATTGCAGGAGTGTCATTTTCTATATAATACATATCTGTGTCCTGAGAGAGAGGGAAAGAGAGAGAGAGAGAGAGAGAGAGAACCTTAGAAAATATGTATCACTGATGTTTCATTCAGATTAACACAGAAGTGAAGAACAGGTAACTAAAAAATTACCCTTCCATTTTAATATACATGCTAGTTCTTTGTGGGGGATGGAAGCACAGTAGCTGTTAGGATACAAAAATCTTATTACATACGGGGAGAAACAGTATTTTATACACAGAAGATCTGGTTTCAAGAGCATCATTTCATGACCTAAACTCCTGATTTTGTGCTTAATATATCGTTTTCAGAACTGCTATAAAGATGAAATAAAGATGAATGTATGTGTGGCTGGTGTGTATATTCTAACTGCGGGTGTCCAGTGCTTCCGAGTCATGCAGGTCCTGTAAAAATCCAGGTGTAGGGATGGTGGTGTAGCTCAGTTTGTAGAGTGTCACAGTGAGCAATGTCGGATAGCACAGAGGATGAAGCCACTTATCCACGGACAAGACTGCATTTAGTCACTGAGAGGCACAGAGGGGCTTCTTGCCTGAGAGTGCCCAGCCATCTGGGAGACTCTGGAAGAAGAACAAGGCCCCTTGGGGCCTTTCAGTGACTAAACAGAGTCTTGTCTCTGGGTATTCTTTTTCATTCTCTATGCTGCCCTCAGTAGCTCACTGATACTCTAAATAAAAGCCACACTTCTTGGCTTGGTGGCTTTTCCTCCTCCAGAGAGTCTCCTTAACGGCGAGTAATCTCAGGTCAGAAGAGCCCCTCTGGGCCTCTCAGTGACTGAACTAAGACTCATCTCCAAATAATCTTTTTCACCCTCTATGCCATTTGCAATCACTCACTGCAACAGTAGAGTACTTTGCTAGCATGCACGAGGCCCTGGGCTCCCTTCACAGAATGAAAGTATACCAATTCTATTCTTACAGTCCAACCCAAATTCACTGTCTCAATGATTTCGGATGCATAATGAGCACAAAGAGGCTTTCTCCTTGGCACTGGTGATACTTCAGAAGCATCCACAGCTAAGCACCCACGGGGATCTTATTTCCACCATCCTATGCTGCCTCCACACCACCCCTGGAATAGGCAGGCACACTACTATCCCCTCTGTTCCTCAGACACACCCTCACCAGCATCTCATGCCAGTTCTCTGTGTGGTCAGCTGACCCCTAGACTGAATCATAAATGTCCTCCCATCGTCTTTCCCTGAAAGTACAAGTCAATGACAAAAGCTCTAGAAGTATCGGGAAGCAGTGACGGGCATTTCTCTTGCTCCAGCACTTACC
This sequence comes from Dolichotis patagonum, assembly GCA_004027295.1. Taxonomy (NCBI): domain Eukaryota; kingdom Metazoa; phylum Chordata; class Mammalia; order Rodentia; family Caviidae; genus Dolichotis; species Dolichotis patagonum. The sequence goes on along the minus strand of PVJX010021821.1, from coordinate 13,772 downwards.
CAGTTTATGAAGAGGGCCTGTGTGTATTTCACAACCTCGAGAGTCACCAGCAGGCTGATGGGAATCAGATTGTTGTACAAGATGATGAATGTCAACAGGTTGTACCCAAAATTATCCGAGCTTGTTTCTGGGGGAGAAAACCAGGACGTCCACACGGCATTAGTTATAGTTTCTTTGCACTTTTGTTATTTTGGGATTTTTCTAAAAGATGTTCAGAACAAAAGTCTATTGGGTAATTTATCAATTCAAGTTTTAAAAGTCTTTGAACACCTACTATGTGTCAGGAGTTGCGACTACAAATACTATCCAAACGCAGTCTCTGCCAGCAAAGAGCTGGAGTCTGGGAAGAGAGTGTAGGGAGTGCAGCAAGCAGAGACAGAATGATGCTGAATGTGACCACGCAGCAGGACAGGTATTAGAGGGCCGCCGCAGGAAGCAAGACAGAGGCTGGTTAATGAGAAGGCAGAAGGCTGGGGCTGGAGATTAGGAATCAGTTGCAGCTCCCAACCACAGTTACGGAGCTTTTCATAAAGAGAGTAAGTCCGATCATGGTAGTCTGATTCAGACCAGGAGTTGTGGACAGTAATGTGATAGGAAAACAAGGTACTGGGGAAGAATAAGGTAAGTTGCACAAGCCAGCAGCAGGCTCACCTCTCTACCGTCCTTTCATTCTCTGCTCACTACCAAGCCTTCTGCGTTTTCAGATGATGGCTTTCCTTCCTGACACATTACTTTGATATCTTGTTCTCCTACAGAATGAATGAGTCACTAAACAGCATCTCCAAATCTCAACAGGTACAGATGCTGGTAAGATCTAGTGTTTGTTTAGAAGCAAATATCCATCTGCCAACTAAAATCATAATATATATTAAAAAATTAAAATTTTCTGATTTTGAACACTACCTAAAAATGCTTCGTATCATAGTATCAAAAAGCAGAGCATATTCAAAGAAACCCTAGCCCAAGTAGAAGTTCTGGTCCAAAACCAGGACATAAGAGAAGTCAATAAAAAAACAGAGTCCCACATTCTCACGTTAAAATGTTTGGCCAAATAATAATAATCAAGAGGAGATGAACAAGGCAGACAGACAGGGACAAAACACAAAATCCTAACAGTGACAATGGAAGCGTGAAGTCTAATGACTTTGACCAGAGCTACTCAGAGTCTACTACAAGAACAAGACAGAAAGCCTGAGGGGTGGACAGAAAGACCACTGTTCCACTGTACCGCACACAGCTGTAGCAATTTCCATGTCATGCCGTTTCCACAAAGCTTGTAAACCAAGATCAAGTCAATACTACATACTTCCAGACTGTGACACTGTGGAACTAATTACACAGGTACACGGTCATTATTCACATTTCAAGCTAGATAACACAGTACACGTTCAAATGTTAAGAACCAAAGCCAGGGATTCTGATCCAACTACAACTGAAGTCTTATGCTTCTCACATATAAAGTGACAATGTAAGTTCCTCTAGGTGGCAGATCAAAATGTACTAATTACGCCTACCTGAAACAATCAGAAACATTTAAAATGGTATTTTAATCATTGTTTAACCAAAATAGAGTGAAAGATGAAAATAATAGTTACACCTACCTGAAATAATCAGAAACATTTAAAACGGTATTTTAATCAGTTTAACCAAAATATAGTGAAAGATGAAAGTAACAATAACCCCAGGAAAATTCCCTCCAAATTTTTAAGATTTAAAGTTATCATTTAATCTTTTGTTGTTAAATCCCATTTATTTTCTAGATTTGCCATGCAAAGGGACTGGCAGATTTTTTTTTATCCCAGTGGCAACAAAACTGGGCAATTTTTTTAAAAAGCTTTTGAAGTTCCTGGAAATGTATCATAAAGTATATAAAAATACAAATAAATGTACTCAAGAAAATCTACTGAATCTTGCACGATGCATAAAGTATATAAAAATACAAATAAATGTACTCAAGAAAATCTACTGAATCTTGCACGATGGATAGAAACTTTGGCATTTAAGCCAGAGGCTGCTCCTCCCTCCCACCCTCAGCCTCAATGATTTGCATCACTTAAGCTCCATGCCCCAGGCAGAAGAGGGCACAGGGAGGGCGGACAGCACTCACCGCCCCCCAACACACACACCAGCTTCCTGCGCAGAAACTGAATTCTAGGGTAGGGCAGGCTGCTACCCAAAAGGACAGGCACAAGAACAGGAACATCTTCAGGAGTGTAAAAGAAAGTTCGGCTGGGGATTTAGCTCAGTGGCATGAGCACCTGCCTGGCAAGCGTAAGGGCATGAGTTTAATTATCTCCATAATACTAGGAGAGCCAAACAAAAAAGGAAACCAGCTAGAAATTTAACAGGCTATCCATAGAAAGAAACAATCAACAAAGCCAAGAACACATTAATTCCTGATAGGGCAGGTCTTGTCCACACATAAAAGTTGCAACTTGTCAGGAAAGACCATGTAGGAAACTCTCAGCCACAAGTCCCTGCTGAATCTGGGAGGCGCTTTAATCTCTCCAAACATCAGAGGTATTCCTCAAGCCACCCAGTGACCAAACACTAAAATGTAAACCCTTTAGTGGCTTGAGGGATTTAAGCACAACCTCTAACCAATCATGCTTGACCTCCAAGATCTACTGACTTGGAATAATCCAGATTTTAAAGCAAAGCAATGAATTTCTATTAATGGGGAAAAGGTTCCTTCACAAAGTGATGAAAATGTTCTAAAGTTAAATAGAGGTAAAAGTTGCACAATCTGTGAATGTTCTAAAAACTACTCTGCATATTAAGCTGTACATTTAAGAAAAATTAAGACATAAAAGCAAGAAAATAAAACTAATCAGTACCATCACTGACTATATACTATAGAAGCAAACAGACTTTATAGAATTAGTCCAGACACATCACTAAACAAATAAATAACCAAACGAACAGCAAGTCCAACAATGAAAAGAAAATGAGAATCCAGGGTTACTGTATTATGTAAAATGTCCAGTTTGCACCCAAAAAAAGGGATGAGACTTGCAAAAAAAATTAGTAGGAACAGTTTTTGAAAGGCATACAGATAATGGAAAAAGCAAAGATACATTAAATTTTCCTTCAGGAAACTGAAAAATGTTTAAAAGTATAAAAAAATACAGTTCAAATTAAGAATATCAATAAGGAAATAAAAGTTTTTTAATTAAAAATCAACCAAATGGAGCATCTGGAGTTGAAAAGTACAATAAGTAAAACAAAGAATTCACTAGTGCACTTGGGCTGGCAGAGAGATACTAAGCAAACTTGAAGAGAGGTCAACTGAAGTTATCCAATCTGAAGAACAGAAAGAAAAAGTAATAAAGGAAAATAAACAGAACCCAGAGATTTGTAGGACACACTAACTATACAAACATACACACAATGGCAGTACCAGGAAAAAAATCAAGAACACAGCAGCAGAAACAATACTTGCATAGTATCTGAAAATGTCCTAAATTTTATGAAACAATAATTTAATTTACATATATAAGAAGTTCCACAAAAGTCCAAGCAAAATAAACTCAAAATTGTCAAAAACCAAAAACAAAATCTTAAAAGCAGCAATGCAAAACTGACTCAGGTACAAAAAAAAACAAAACAAAATGCAGTAAGATACATAGCAGACTTCTCATCCAAACAATGCAAGCCAGAAGGTAGTGGACATCATATTCAAAGTACTGGAAAAAATGAAGGCTAATCACAATTGCATAAGAATTCTGTATCCAGGAAAACTATCATGCAAAAACACAACAGAATTTAAGTTATTTTAAAGTAAAAACAGAGGTAATTTGTCTATCAGCCTTTCCAGAAATATTTAAAAACTCTTCAAGAAGACAGAAATAGCACATGACTGTAGTTGGAATCGGTATGAAAAAACGAAAGGCACTAGTAAACTATATAAGCACTTATAAAATACAATGTAATAACATATTTCAATCCTTCTAGATTTAAAAAGAAATTACAAAATTTCATTTTAAAGTATTGGAGTTATATGGAAAGAAGAATAAAGACACATGAGGCAAGAAATGATACCAGCTAGTAACTCATCCACAAGAAAACACCGAGTGTACTAGAAATGGTAAATAAATAGTTTAATACAAAACAACTCCATAAGCATATTTTTCTTTTAGTTTCTTTAAGCGATGACAATTATATAAAGCAATATACTTATAACAGTATTGTTGGGTTGATGACATAGATCTAATACTATGACGATGATAACAGGAGGAGGGGAGAAAGTGGAGGTACACTGGAGTTATGTTTCTGTATTTTACTGCAACAAGTATTCGTCCAAAGTGGACTCATCCAAAGTGGATCCGAAGGAGCCTCAAAAAATACCTTTAAAATGGCTGAAAATAATAATTTGTGCTAACACAATTCTCAAATATGCTTATCTTCACTGCACCATGTGATTCTTAGTCTTTTACTCCTCTCTGAAAGCAAGTATAACATACAGCACCCAAAGGGAAGAGAGGACAGCAAGGCCCTAAATGGAGGTGCTCCCCACGGTGGCTTTGTCCTACTTCAACAAGCACTCACTCCCATACTCACCCATCTTCTTGATGTACCAGTTCTTCTCGCCATGAGACCCGTTCCAGTACAGGGCTCCCACAGAGCTCACCAGGGCCATGACCAGGAGGATGCCAAACAACACTAGGATCTGCACATTGGTTACTTTCTCGACATTTGACCTTTTGAGCGGTGCTTTGGTCGAATTCTGTAAAACAGCATTTAAAATCAATAAAGGTCATGCACCAGATTGGAGGGTCAGGGTTAGGGAAAAAATGAGGTATGACAACTAAAATCAACAGGAAAAAAGTAAAAAGCTATTTATTTTCAAATAACCCATAAAATTCAAAAGTGTATCATATCCTTATATCAACGGCTAGTTTTAAGTAAAGAAAAAAGTCAGGCTACCAGTTTAGAAAATATATTTTCCCTACCTGACACTTATATACTTCTATCTTAGAATGTAACAGGCTCTGATTAATGTAAATCAATTTAAAAGAAATCAGTACACTGCTGAATCAAGATCAATTTCGAGGCTCTAAACTGTAAACATCTAAAGAGAACTTTTTAAGTAGTAACACAGCTCTGTAATAAATATACAAATAGTTTTTATCTTCAATGCTGAAAATTTGAGGAAAACAGACACACATATATATCAATGATGCAAAATAGAACATTAATAGCCCTCAAAATAAATGGATGGGCACTTGGAGAACTGTGAACATGAAAAGCAGGAAAAGTCAGGGCAAGGACTTGCAGACAAGAGAAATCTGCTCATGAGCAGAATGTAGACACAATGGAAAACAGAGTCTCACTACTGGCAGATAAAGCAGCCCAGCTATAACCAGTCAGTGTTGGACATAAATACAGAAAGATTCACAATAGCTGGACTCAAGGACCACTTCATTTAAAGCTGGAAATCTGAAACTAGATCTTCTCTGCAGTGGAAAAGTCAGCACAATAATTTAAGTAAGATAGTTACATACTTAGCCGGGCATGGTAGTGCAAGCCTGTAATCCCTGAACTCTGGGAGACTGAAGAAGGAAGATTACAAATTCAAGCCCAGCCTGGGCAATTTAGCAACTTAGCAAAATGCGATCTCAAAATTTAAAAAAATTTAAAAACAGGGCTGAGGATATAGCTTGGTATGAAGGCTCCAGGCTCAATACTTAGTACCATGCACGAGGGCACACACACACAGAAGGGGTGGGGGGAGAAAGAGAGAGAGAGACAGACAGACAGACAGACAGACTGACTATGCACAAAAATTATTTGTACTTTACAGGCTTTTAAAAAATTTATTATATGTAAAACAATAGACCCTTGATGCTACCCACATACTAATCCCTGGTCCCTATGACTGTGTTATACAGCAAAAGAGACTGTACTTGTGAGTAAGGATTTGACTATCCTGGATTATCTAAATGGACCCAATCTAATCCCAAGGCTCTTCCAAGCGCAGACACTTTCCATATAGAGAAATGCACAGACACAGTATCGCTGGCTTTGAAGATGGAGGTAGAGAACCACAAGTCAAGAAGTGCAGGCTTCTCCAGAGGCCAGAAAAGGTAACGCAGAAACCCCTCCAGGGCCCACTGAAAAGAACAACCCATATCTTGAGCTTTAGTCTAGTGAGAGCCACATCCAACTTCTAGTTTACAGAACATAATAACCCTATACACTTTTAAGCTACTGATTTTGTGGAAATTTGCTGAACAAATACAATAGCATATGCTAGGAAACAAATACAGCAACATAGCAGATGGTGGAAGAAAACAAGGAGAAGCAACCTGGGTGAAAATTATGACAACCCATTCCTGGAGGTGAGGCAATTCCTGAATTAACTCAGAAGCCAGGAATTAGGTAAGCAGAGCTCCAGTTTGCAAGTCTCTTTTTATGAATCCTGGGCCCTGGCTTTTCTGAGGCCAGACTGACTCGCAAGATCAAGTCATATGAAAGCTCTAAGGCACTAACTATCCCCAGCTACAGTCCAGCGTATCAAACATAAATGGACACTCTCCTTCACCACGCCTGACTAATCTGTTCATTAAAGCGCAAGGATGGAAATATCTCCACTCACTCCCATCTTCTGGATACACATAAAGTCATAGTAAGACACATAACTGAGCTTAAATGAAAGACACCTCATTCCTAAGCTTCAGAGAGAACCTCATGCCACAATGTCCCTAAAATCCATGTGAATTTATCACCAAATCCAGAGGGACTGTCTATTACTGCCAAGGATTTTTTTTAGGGTTGGAGAGTATGGCAAATTGTTACAGTGAAAATTTTGAAAGACTAAGTACTTTAGGTATCTAAATAGCACACCAGAATTTTTCTCTATGTACACATTGTTTCCTGAGTCCTCAAAATTATTTGTACTTTACAGGCTTAAAAAAAAATCCTCCCAATTCTAAATGGAAGTCCATTACTAAAAGCCATGTTATCATCAATCAAATACCATCTAAAGGTCGACTGGGACAAATCTGCATCTGGTCTCCTAGTCACAGCCAGCAGACCAGTTCCAAGAGTGTTTAGCCTCACTTTTAAAAGGTAAACACGATCTTATCATTTTAAATAAACACTCATTGAATGCACCCGCAGGAAAAAAGTTATAATAAACCTTACTTCTATGACCCCATTTAGTTACTGACTTCTGATCTTTCCCAGTGGTTGAACTCCAGACAGTTAGCAGTATTAAAAAAATTGTTTTTTATCCAGGCCGACAGACATGACCCCAAAACTTCAAGTTTCAGTGCCCACCCTGTAGAAAGCCATACTCCATCCACTCTCACCTGCTGAACGTTTCTACCTTTAGTGCTGAGCTGTTAATGATAAATTCCTACTGAAACTGTAAGTTCCTCTATAACATCTGTAAAGAACATCACTATTTTGATATAAACAGAAACAGGCCAAAATGTTAGACTTTTAAAAAGCTGAAATCAGACTTGAACTTCACACATTTTTGTCCCCTCCTTAAGAATAGAATGTTAGAACAGTCATTTCGGAGATTGCCTGACCAGCCCTATCTCTAAGATCGAGTTACTTTGACAATATGCCTCAGTGTGCTTATCTATAGAATGAGAAAAATAATTGAGGAATAAATGAGTTAATATATGTGAATCACTTAGAGCAATACACCATTTGTTGTAATTAATGCTTGCGGTATTTAACATGAGAATCTCTCTTTCCCATTCCGCCTTCCCCAGAGCAGCGCAAGCACAGAGCACTCCACGGACTCACATCTCTTGGTAGGTGGGGGTAGTGTTACTGAATGTATAACCAAGACACTGTAGGGCTGTCCGGCCTTTATTTCTCGGTGCTATGTTTTAAAAGTCACTCATAAAATCCTGCTTTTTGGCTACACTATCTTCTGCTCTTCATTAGCAGGTACACTGGCCTTTCAGTCACTCCCTCTCCCTCCCTGGGGACTTGAGCCACCAACTCACAGAACTCCTCTCTGTCCCAGCCTTGCAACCATCGTACCTTCCAAATCACAGCATCAGCCCATCAGTGGATGGATGTGTTAGCTCTGATCTCCTTGCTGCTCATCACTAAATAGGCTGCTGAAGCTGTGCCCTCTGCTCCCTGCTCCCACGGCTCAACCCAGGGCTTAGCACGGCACAAACCCTCAACTTCAGAAACTCAAAGGGAGTATCCTACACTTAGCAGCCTGCCACTCACTGGCACCAACAACCCTCTTTGACTTCAGTGCTTACCTCAGCCTTTCCGATCCTAACTTCCTTCCCTGTCTTTTATACTTCAAGTAACTAATGTGCCTGGGGTCTATCATTTCATGTGTTCGAATGTTTAATTCTCTCATCCTACTATCATTTGCCCTCAAGCAGGCAGTCAAAAGAAGTTTCTCTCCTCCAACTCAAGACTTAAAAAGTACTTCTGCAGAGGGATCATTCACAATATTCCATCAACTGGCACTCCAGCACTGGGTGACCCTTTGGGACTTAGTAATGACATATTTTACAACAATTTTATAGCTCTGCTTTGTATTTCCACATTACTCCTTGGTTTACATGGCTCTCAGAGGGTAGGACTGGGCCTTTCATGACTGTATCTATGTGGCCTACTCCAAAAATTCATGCATAGTGGTCCTTAACTATTTCTTAACTAAGAAATAGAGCAAAATGTGTAATTTACAAGTCATATACAAGAAGAAAAGTCAGTGCTGGTTAACAGCTAACACTACAAAATACAAAAATACAAAGGCAAGTGATACCAAAAGAATGTAAGAAATGACACAAAGGGACACTAGTTTCATGTAAAATTTCAAAAACTACCTGTCAATATTACAATATAAATATGGAATATAAATTCACAAACAAAAAAAACTAAAAGAAAAGAGAGCAAAGTCATTATAAATTAACACTGTTCTCTTTGATATATAAAGAATAAACATTAGCTCAAAAATAACTGATTGTAAATGGCCTAGAATTCAGTTAAGAATTTACTGTAAAATCATGACTAATGGAATGAAAGAGAAGTTGACGGAGAAATAAAATTAGAACTAATCCCCCTCTTTAAGTCCAGAAGATTCTAATAAGGTAGAATCAATTGTCCCCTCTTATATCAGAAAATAAAGTCCATTGATGTTTCAGGCAAGAGGTTAACAAATATCTATTAAGATAACAAAATTCCAGAAGTGACTACCCAAGGAACTAAAATAGAGGCATTTTCTTTCCAAATTTATGTTCATAGACAAACTTGGTCTTCATAAGTACATTATCTGCATTTTCTACCCTCTACTGGATAAAAATAGAAAGGGGAAAATAACAATAACAAAAGCTAAAGTCAGTATTGTTTTTCAGCACAGAAACATTTTTACCTGCATGAGTTTGGTGTCGTGTCCAGTATAAACAACTATGCCAAAGACCCACTGAGTATTTCTAAGCTGTGTACCTCTTAATAAGATCTGGTCAGGCCCAAGGGCAACAGGGCTAAAAATAAGAAACAATATTCATATTTAATGACAGTCTCGCAAATAAACATGAGCTTTCCCCTTAAACACAAACCCACAATAAATCAAATACTTCCTTAAGTCAAACTTGAGCGATAACGGTTACACTCGGCTTATTCTACCAAAAAACAACCCACCATGAGTATCTATTTAACCACTCATCACCTTGGTAAAAGAAGTTTTTTTATAAAATGTTACAGGAAACTGCATCTCTTATATGCCCATTACAAAACTCAGCATCTACAAAGGAAATTGCTAAAATAATAACCTGCAGCTAATTCATTCAGGAAACCAAATATATTTTATGGGCTAGATAAGGAAAAAAAAAAGAAGCAGAAGTGTAAGTCTATCACATCAAATTTTCCAAGGATGTCTTCATTTAGATCATTTAGAAAGTTAAAGTAGGGAACATATAGAAATGCTTCTGTGTACTAAATGACAGCCAAGAAGCAGCTGCTCTTGGTTATCCGTTTGTTGTGGGTAGATTCCTAGGACGAGGTCCTCCCAAAGCCACGGACCTGTTTCAAACACAAAGGACCCCAGACAGGTTGTGGAAGACACAGGTAAGAGTCATGCAGATAAAAGATGGGCAGCAGACAGAGACTGTACCCCAGCACCGTGACAAAAGCTGACCAGACAATGAAGAACACCCGGAGCCAAGGACAACAGAACACAGACCACGGCACACGGCACAAGGCACACTCTATAGGAGGAGCTGTGTTCACTTTGTCCTGCTTTGTCCAAGCGAACAGGGCTGTGCTGTGGTTGACACACACAGCGCTTGCCTAGCAGGCGTGAGTCTGTGCTCGGCCCCAAAATAAATAAAATAAAATGAAACCAAATGCTATTCGGAAGAAATCTTGAAAAAAGGTCACATTCTTTTACAGGATGTTGTGTCTACCTCAGACACCTCCCTTCTGTCCTTCTGCACAAGTTGATGCAGCCTGAACCATGAACCCTGCCTGGAAAGGACAGGGGACTTCATCTGACACCCAAGGCTCTTTTCTTGTTAAAGGTCATGTCTTTCATTAAGCTTAAGGGAAGTTTTAAATGGATGAAAATGAATGAAAAACTCAGTAGCCCAGAACTAAGTAAACATGAAGAAATCACACTGTTTTCGAATATTAGGAAAATAGAAAGCAAACGTATTTTCCAAGGCTCCTGTAATTTTTACTCCTACTAAAAAAGTAAAACATGGGATGAAGAGAAGAAAGAGCGATACCTTTTGCCATCCAAGTTCAAGGTCCCAGTGAAGTCGTAGAGGTGGCGGTTGGGCCCTTCGCACTCGATGGTTCCAGATACCTTCATCAGCACCTCCCTGGTCTGCATGTCTGCCGTGTGGCTCAAGCCCTAAAATGTCAACATGAAAGAGAAACTCAGACATGCTCTTTGTGTCTTAGGGACTGCATTCAGCATTGTGTCCTAAGGACATAATAAGCCATCTACAATAACTGGACACATTAAATGTCACCCCTGGAGACAGCCTTTATCACACCTTTTGCTCCAACTGTCTGATAAGAAACCAGCAGAAGAGTTCAATGGAGCAGAAAGTGAAATTCCACTTCAATGCTGACAACATGTCTAAGTGACAGTTAACACACCCAAATCCCATGTAACACACCCAAACCCCTTGTAAAAACCGAACACTGTTAGCTGTCCCTTAAAACTGTCCTCTACAGGATAAAGTATCTCCTCACTATTGCACACTATTTAGCCCCTTGTAAACTTAAAAAAAAAAAAATCTTTAAATGCTTTATCCTAAACATTTCCAAACACCCCTAAAAACAGAATAGCAAGACAAATTTTACTGACACTTATTTAAGCACGAAAAAAAAAAAAGCCTAAGTGGAATATCTCCAGAAGAAAAGAAAAATATGTGGACAGAATTACTGAATTTAACTTTAAGCCAAAAAGTTGTGTCAAAATGCTCGACATCTTCATATTTTAAAAACTATTCTTTATGCTACAATAAAATATGAGGTAAGGATAGCTTTATTTAAGGTATGGAAACTTTGTGTCTACTATACTGGTACCACTCTCTAGAACAGAATCTTAATTCCGAAAGTGTTACACACTGAGGTGCCAGGAGCTCACAGCCACCGTGGGTCCTCTAGAGTGAGTGTCCTGTCCATTACCCAGGCCCACATAACTGTGGGGGACAGTCCCCTCAGCATCACAGACTGAGAGGCAGGAAGACACACATTGAAGGTGTGATACCCTTGGGACCTACAGTTCAATAAAGTCCACTTCTCCTTCGTGTCTTGTCCGTGTAGACCAGCTCCCCTCACAATCACAGGCACATCCTTTGTGGGTTCCTGTAGGGCTAAGGTCTAAACTTTTGTGAATGCACAATGTTTTCTCCACAAAAGATACTGACCAACTGAGGCCATGACTCATAACGTAGGTGACTTTACCTGACGTATCTTAAGGTTTGTCTCCCCATCTAGATTGGCTGTTTCAACATAGCACATTGCCTGAGGTTCACTAAAGAGAGAGAGAAAAGGGATGGGGTTTAGAAGTCAGTAAAGGCCTCCTTTACAAATTCACAGCTCTTGAACTCTCTGCTAGGGACATATTCCTATTGATGCCTCTTCAAGAGACAACTCATAACACACTGTTCCTTTTGTAGTGGACAGTAATAAGAAGAAAGAGGCACACGTATCTTCCGCGCTCAACAGGGCTAAAAAGCTGCTTACACCACTGATACACCTATTAGCCCCCCAAGACCCAACCACTGGGTTGGGGTGACCCTGACAAGGCTGAGGCTGGGGTCACACCTGCCCCCAAAAGCTGCCCAAGCCAACACTAGAATAAACACATCTTTCCTTACCTTTTCTTTTGTTATGCAAGGATTTGAACACAGGACCTCGCTCTACCACTGGAACACATCCCCAACCCTTTGTATTTTTTATTTTAAAACAGAGTCTCACTAACTTGCTCAGATTGGTCCCAAACTTGTGATCCTCCTGCCTCAGCCTGCTCAGTGGCTGAAGATTAAAAGTGTGTGCCACCACACCTGACCAAACACGCCCTTAGAAGAAAATTACAGCCACGGAAATGAAGGATCAAGGCATAAGCTTGGAAAGATGTTGCTGCCCTATATTTACAACTCTGTCAAAGGGGACTTTCATCAAAACACCTACTTTTAGGGACAGACTACACAAAAAGAATGCAAATAAGCGTATCAGGTACTGCACTCACACACAAACTAGAAGAGCGAGTGTTTAGATATTCTGGTTTAGGGTGGTCGGCGTGGTTGGTGGTTAGGAGAAAGGGCTCCGCTAGCCACCGGCTAACGTAAACACTTTCACAGTGCCTTTCGGGGCTATATGGCTCTGCAAGCAGTTGGACTTCTGTGCCTCAGGTTTCTCGCTCACTGGGGCAGGGGATCAAAGGCAGCTGGGGAGACTAACTGGGATAATGTATTCCATGGGCTGCTCATTACAAAGTACATGCTCAGAAGCAAGGAGTGTCCTGAACATCTGACATGGCTTTGAGGAAGCCATCCCACAGCAAAGCTGTATTTTCTGAGGGCCACAGACAAGACTCATAACCCAAACCATCAAGGGATTCAGATTTCTGAAGGTCTCTCTGCTACCAGCCAACATGGCCATACTTGAGCCTTGACCCATGTTTACAATGTTACTCCCTTCCACCAGCCCTGGGTTCTATTTTTAAAATCTTTATCTATTGCAGAAAATTACTGTTAAGGATTTAAACCTAATGAGGGACCAAACCCAATACAAAAAACACTGCCTGCAAGCAAAGAAAATGCAATCAGCAGAAGCATCTGTGGTTCTCAGCAGCATGTAAATATAGGAAGTTGTAGTCTTAACACCGGGTGGTTTAATCTTGAGCTCAAGAACTAGTCACTCTCATTCTGATTTTGGTTTTCCTTCTTTGCTATATACTTTTTAATCATTGACCCAAGAAGGGCAAAAGCTGTGTTGTTTCATCATGATACCCTCCTTGCACAAAACCAGAGAATATGGCAATGGTATTTGGGCAAAAAAGGGTGAAATGTGGAAAAATGGAGAGCAGACATAATCTTCAAGTCTTATCTACACCGAGAAAATACGTGTGGCTCTCTGAACTGCAGCTCAAGGGCAGCAGTGACTTGCAGGACAGACCACTGACTGACCCGTCGGGAGTCAGTGTGCCAAAGCCTCACACACACTGCAACCTGAACGCAGCTGAATGCACCACTCCACAGCCCTTGAAGCCGTGACTATCATGAGGAACAGCCAGAACGGTCATAAACTAAAGGGAGCAGTACTTGTAG
>PVJX010021820.1:0-31411 GCA_004027295.1 Dolichotis patagonum | reverse complement strand
AAACAGATCACCTATAAAGGAAAACCCATCAAAATCACGGCAGACTTCTCGACACAGACCATCAGGTCAAGAAGAGCTTGGAGTAAAGTAATTCAAGCGCTGAAGGAGAACAATCTCCAGCCCAGATTGGTGTATCCTGCAAAACTCTCTCTAGAAATTAATGGAGAAAAAAGATGCTTCCATGACAAAGAGGAACTAGAATTTGTGACCACCAGTCCAACCCTACAAAAAATACTGAAGGACATTCTAGGGAGAGAGAACAAGAATATGAGCATTTCAGGGACAGTGGCAGAGAGGCCTCAGTGAACGAGGCAGACAGTGAAGTGGAAGAGAAAAATAGACTATCAATGGCATAAAAATAGAATAGCAGAAATGAGGCAAAGAAGATTGGCTATAATCTCTAGTATAGAGGGCCTTGAAATACTAACGGAGAGAAACACAGGCAGAGTAGATCAGGAGATAGGGTCCATTGAGCTACTCTATATAGGGAGGCAGTGGGACCCAAAACAAGCAGTGCACCCCATGGGAGTGAAAGGGGAGGAATTGTCTAAAAAAAGGAGGCAGAGGATATTGTTAATTGGGTAACAAGATTTAAAATTTACATTATTCTCACCACTCTGCTTGGATGGATTACGTGCTGTTCCAGTTTGTCTACTTAAGCTAGACTTGAGGACATGGTCAGCTATCCCAAAAATAAGAGGACCTATTATGGTAATCATCCCTAATTTTCCTATCAACTTAATCTGAAGCCCTTTATAACTTATACTGTCTTATTATGACTGATCTTAATTGAATCTGGTTTGTTAGATTGCTATTTTGTATTGACTGATTTTATTTAAATCTGTTATGATTGATAGCATCAAGTCTAAGAGTATAGGCAACTACACTGAAGATGCCAAGATTCACTAAGATACCCACTCTGGTTTCATTATTACTTGCTTTTGAAGTCTTATAATGTCTCCAATGCTTCGTTTTTATTAATGTTGTTATACACTGCTGAGACACCATGGTAACCGTTGTAGATTACCTTGTCTTGTGGTTTTATGTGACTTTTCTGCCTCATGCTTTTTTGGAATTGTTTTGTTTTATCTTGCTTTGTTTTGTTTTTCCTGCTAATACAGAAATGATATATAGAGACTCATGCATGTGTAGAGCTTATAAACAGTTTACGAGAACCAACTATATAACACATGTTGAAATGAACAACTACTTTTAAGAAAAAGAGACACTACAATAACCAGTGCTGATTCCATAATGTCATGATGTAAAGTCCAGCAAAACTATCACTTTTTGTTCAAAGTGATTTTAGCTTGCTTTGCCTTGTTTAAGTTCAACACACATTAAGGTATAGACAGCTGTTTTGAGGAGAATGAGAGACACTATGACAGCAATTCTTGGCTTCCCTAATGTCTGGTCTTGAAGACCTGAAATGCCCTCCTCATCCTGCTCAGATCAATTCCATACAAGGTTGTTTCATGTGAATTCCCTGTATGTGACAATATGGACAACTATTTGGAAGAAAACAAGAGTCAATATGATAGTGAATATCTCCGATTATCTAGTTTTGAAATTTTTGTCTCTTACATTGCTTTCTTGTGATCCACTTTGCTCTGTTTTGTTGTGTTTAATTCTACCCTTTTGATATAATTGCATGTATATTTGCATGGGTAAGATGGATGACCATATTGCTGCTTTTGTCACATTGTGGAGCAGAACTATTAACAGTCTCACTGTTTGAATGTCTACTTTACATGTTTTAACTTTGTAAATTGAACAACTATTTCCAAGAAGTCAGTATGTAATTTGTCAAGCAATAATTTCTTAGGTTTTTGTTGTTGTTGTTCTTTTCCTTTTTTCCTTGGAATATTGTATTGTTGCTACCCTTTATTCTGTTTTGTTTTGTTTTTTCTCTTTAAATAAAATTATAAAAAAAAAAGAAAAAAAAGGAAAAAAAGAAAATGCCTTTACTATAGTACTTATCCTACTGTGTTCAAGTTTGTTTTTGTATATGTCTTCCTACTGAGAAAAAGTACATATATTTTTCATATACTCAAGCCAATCATGGCACGTTACTTACAGCAACTCAAAATGATCACTAAGTCAAAGAACAAATAAATATTAGTTACAATAGATACAGTAAGTTTGAATTTGTCTTTGAACACTGCAAATTTGTTCTTTATATCAAAAATGTAAGAACTTAAAAGAATCTAAGGGTAAGACATTTTATTAAAGAAAACCTAAAATACTTTATAAACAGAAACAGTTTAAGCCTTAACCTTTCTTCCTATCCTGAAAATGGCAGCTAATTTAAGGTCTACGGCAGAGGTGTAAAGTATCTGGTGATGTTGGCCAGTAAATGACAGGTGCTCCTTCTCATAAGTAAAAAGATGATCCAGTTCTTTATGGCTACATATACTTGTCCAAAAGCCATCTTTTTTTATTAGGAGAAGATGACCACATTCTTGTCCAACCAATGAGAAAAGAATAGATAATAATCTGTCAGAGTTCAACCCTTCATCTAGAGATTCTGTTCCATGACTGCCATTTACTGAAGGCACTGACAACCTTATCTGAAAAAGTAAACACTGTTTCCAGCAGATTGTTTTCAAGCAGTTCTATGCTAACCATGCACATCAAGAACAGAGAGAAAGTTATACTCCTAGATCCTCAGCACCTTGCCCAGAGCCTAGGACATCAGAGATGGTGCTCAGCAAATGCTTGTAGAATCAAATCCTACCTGCACAGCTTCGTCGCGTGCTTGCTTTTCTACCTGTCTCCTTTGCCGCTCTTCCTGTAACTCATTAAGTCTCTGTTCATATTCCTTCAATTTTGATAAAACATCATGCCGTTTATTCTGGGCTTCAAGGGTATTTATAAAGGCAATTTCATTTACCTTCAATAAACACAAAGAAAGTAGGGTTCAAATCAAGTTAATCCAGCACACATCATAAGACTAAGAACTTTAACAATGGTTTTAATATAAAATATAAGCCAATGATAAGGCACAAAGAAAAATGAGTGGCTTATTGGTTTTTCTTCCAATATGTACCTCAAAATAAATCATAATCCAATGTATTTAACAAAATCACAGGCTTTCTTCATAAGAACTGATTTAGAAGCTGCCACAGAAAACAAAACTTCTTAAAAAGAATTTAAGATTTTTACAACTTTATCTTAGAGTTCTACTTCAAACAATTTTAATTTCAAATTACACAAACTACACTACAGTTAATGAGGTATTTCATGCTAATTGAATCAGTTGGAGAAAATGAAAGTTATAATACAGAATTAAAGTTACAATAATAAAACATTTTCCTTTGACACATTAAATGAATGACAGTTAAATTCAAGACACTGAACTGTATGTAGCATCCTCACACTCTCATATATTGATTTGTAACATTCAACTTCTGCTAGACCAGTAATGCCAAATCTTGTAGAAAAGATTGCCCAAACTGCAAGGCAAAACCCAGTTATTTACCGGCAAGTGCCAATACTGCAATTAAATCTAAATAGTGAGGTTTTCATTCAGAAAAAATAACTCATTGATTAACACATTTTGTCTTAAAAGAAAAACAAGTAACACACGTGCCATACATTTACCCACCCTGTGCTAGACAACACAAGTTCGAGGAGTAAAGTTTAGCTAATGATAAGGTTCAAAGCATCAGTTGGGATTAAATCTCTTACTCTTGAAAGCTGGAGGGAAGGCATGTCACAGTGAAAATAACATATCAAAAGAGGGATGTGAACTCTGGAGCTAACTCTGACAGAAGCAGACACCAGAAATCCATACTGTCCTGTAAAACCTAGCTTAGGATAGATAAAAGCACACAAAGAGATTTGAATATAGTTCTCATCCATCTTTCCCAATCTCTGTGCCACAAGCACAATTTCTTATTTTATGAAAAAACATAGTTTCATAACCAAATAAGAGAATAGAAATAGTTATTATACTCTGTATCATTATCTTCAAAGCAGTTACTCAGTACAAGACATAAACCAAAAAGACTTACAAAAAAGAAACTGGAAATAAAATAAACTTTCTTTTCAACAAACTAAGATAAACTTTTAATATAAATGACACACTAGCATATATATTGAAATATTTTAAGTATCTGAACTTACCCTACTTCTGTTTATTGTTTTCCTATTTTGCTCTTTACATAAATAGAATTTCACAATTATATCAACCATATAAGTATTTTTCAGACTATACTAAACGAACACAATAATCAAGTACATTAAAGAAAAATTTATTCATACTGTATCAGGACTCACATATTAAGCATAAAACAAGATGAAAGAAAAAGAAAAAGAAATAATACCTACTATACCAAGCAAAAAAATAAAATTCAGACAAAAGAGAACAAGCAGAAGCCGGGGGGGGGGGACTAGATCAAGAAAAAAATATATAACTAAATAAAACAGAAAATTCCCTATGCAAACTTCGCAACGCTGAAGAAATCAGTATGAATGTGAATTTAAAGGGGAAAAGGGAAGATGAAAAATAACAAAATGATAAAATAAATGGTGATTAGAGAGCTAAGGAAACAAACTGAGCAGAAAAGTAATGCTATCATAGAAGTAATTAAATTAGGAAAAGCATGGAACAGAATAGAGACAGTAAGAACTTAAATTACTAACAGACAAAAAGGCTCATGTTGATCACAGTTAATACTTATTTTTTGAGACTAAGTGGATAAATAAATAAGCTTTATGGAGAACAAGTCAAAGTTACCTAATAGAAAGTCAAAGGTAAATAGTATCTATGCACATAAAAAGGCAACAGAAAATATTCCAACATAAAATATAAGAAACATACTCTGATGGGAAGAAGCAAACTGAAGATTAAAAGAACCTACATTATCCCATGAAAAATAAATTTGGAAGATCAACACCAAGAATGTCCTTACTACATTATGAAACATTAAGAAAGAACAATAAAATTTTAACTTCCAAACAGTAAATGCAAGTTATCTATAAGAAAGCAAAAACTCAGTGTGGCCTCAGGCAGTCTTCCCCTCAGAAACAGTTAATGCTAGATACAAAACAGTGTCTTCCTGAAGGAAGGACACTGCAAATCATTAATATGGTCTCCAGCCAAGACACAATTTATACAAAAATGCTGGAGTTCAGAAATACCCAAGAATTCAAGGAGTACAACACATGTGAGCACTCTGGAAAGATAACTTTTAAACTCCAACAAACCAAAACAGAAGTGAACGCAACTTAGAGGTAGAAGATTGGTAACCACTGATGGAAAATTAAACTGAGGATTTGTGTCTGTAGAGAAATAGGAAGAGCCAATAAAATAATGTAAAAATAATTTTTAAAAAAAGTTGTTGGGGACAGAGTAGGAAGACAGTCTAGGCAACTTAGCAAGAGTCTGTCTCAAAAAAACTTAAAAAGGGCTGAAGATGTAACTCAATGTGAAGGCCTGGGGGTTCAATCCCCAATATCACTAAGGGAAAAAAAATTAAAATACTACATGCAAAAATTAACTCAAAATGGATCAAAGACCTAAATGTAAGATCTATACAACTCTTAGAAGAACATGTGAGAAGAGCTTCATCACATTGGATTTGGGTTTTGTTTGCATTTTATTTTGTTTTTTGAGACACAGTGAACTCATAGTCCAGGCTGACGTTGAACTCTTGGCAATCCGCCTGCCTCAGCTTCTAGAGTGTTGGGATTACAAGTATGTGCCACCATGCCCAGCCATGACATTGGATTTGACACCGACACCTTGGATATGACATCAAAGATAGAAAAACATGCAAAAATTAGGTAAAAACAGGCAGTTTATTAAAAACAAACAAACAACTTCATTAAAATTAAAACACTTTGTGCATCAAATGACAACACAGTATAAAAGCTACCCACAGAATGGAAGTAAATACTTTAAATTGTACACATCTGATAAGAGATTGATATCTAGAATATATAGAGAATACAAAAAGCTTAACAACCAAAAAAAAACCAAAATACCTTCATTCAAAAATAAACAAAGGGCTAGAACAGACATTTCTTGAAAGATGATATACAAATGGCTGTAAGTACATGCAATGATATTCAACTCACTAATCATTAGAAAAACACAAATCAAAACTACAATGAAATGCTACTGCACGTGCATTAGGATAACTACTATAAAAAACACAGAAAATAATGAGATTGGACAATATGTAGAAAAATAGGAACCCTGTGTACTACCAATGGGACTGTAACATTATATAAGTGCTGAAGAAAATAGCATTATTCCTCAAATTAAAAGTGAATTACTATCTGATCCAACAATTCCACTCCTGCAAAGACATGAAAGCAGTGACTCAAAGAGACAGATAAATTAATGCTCATGTTTATTGCATCATTACACACAATAGCTATAATATGGTCACAACTCAAGCATCCAACTCAAGTGAATCAATGGATAAGCAAAAAGTGGTATTACATACAACAAAATTTTATTCAGCTGAAAAAGAAAGAAATTCTGACAGGTGCTACAACACTGAAGACTTGAAAGACATTATGGTGTGATTCCACTTACATGAGCTATACAGAGTAGCCAAAATTAAAGAATTAGAAAGGGGAACTATGGTTGCCAGGGACTGGCGGGCAGAGGAGAGGAATAAAAAGCTACTGTTTAATGAATATAGACTTCAGTTTTACAAAATAAAAAAGATTTCTGAATACGGAGGGTGAATGGTTATATAAAATTATGACTGTATTTAACACCACTGAATTGCATATCCATAATTCTTAACATAATAAGTTTCATGTGTGTTTTCACACAAAAAAATAGGAAAAAACTTGAGACGCTATATTCATACTAAAATGGGATGGCTAAAATTAAAACGTGTAACTGTGTCAAATGTTCTAGTATACCTAGAACATTCATTCACTGCTGGTACAAATATAAAATAGTTTAACCAGCTTAAGAATTGTTTTAAGTTGAGTACGAACCTACCATAGCTTTCCCAATCTACTCCTAGATATTTACAAAAGAAAAATGAAAGCACATATCTGCAAAAAAAGTTGTAAGCAGATGTTCACAGAGGCTATACCTGTAATACACAAAAGCTGGGAGGGAACAAATATCCATCAACGAGTAACTGGATTAACAAATTAAAGTATTTCCATACAATGGGAGACCTCTTGACAATGAAAAGGAATACACACCACAACATGGATAAAATTCAAATAATTATGCTGAGTGAAAGAAGCCAGAAGAAAGCAAAGTGTGCAAATTATAGGACTCCATTATCATAAGGTTTAAGAAAATGCAAACATTTTGGCAATAGAAAGCAGAAGAGCATTTGCATAGTACCATAGCTGAAGAAAGGAATAAAATACAGAAAGGAATTATTACATTCATAGTACCAACAGTTTCAAGGATAGATACCTGACCCATCAAGTTGAATATTTAATGTATAAATTCCTTATTCTCTGTCAATTATACTTCAATAAAGCTGTAAAAAATATTTTCTACAATTACTATAAGGATAAAATAAGATACTGTACCTAGCAAATTTTAAATGAACTAGTAAAATGTTCTGTTATTCTGGAACAGAATAAACACTTGATAAACATTAACTTCTATTACCATTATATAATACCTGAAACACGTACATGGGTAAATGATTAAGTGCTTGAAACATCTATAATATACCTTGGCTTCTTCCTCTTGCGCTTTTTTCACAATTGCTTGTAACTGCACCTCTCGTTTAAATTCAGCATGAAGTAATTTCTCTTCCATCATCCTACGCCGTTGATCTAGTAATTCTTCCTTCCACTTCCGGACATCTTTCTCCTAGGGATGGTAATTTATCAAATTCTTAATTTCAAAATACACAATTTAACAGAAGGGCAAACAGGTAAATGTCTTATGAACTATAAATAAAAATGAGAAGAGTTGCAGTATGACTAATGACCGAAGATACAGACTATGAAGCCAGACTACTGGTGCCCATAATCTACCTTGACCACTTACTTTTAGTAACTGTGTAACCTGGGCCACAATTTTAGCCTATGTCTCAGTTTTCTTATCAACAAAAATAAAATAATAAAAATAGTGCTAGATTCATGGGATTATTTTGAAAACTGAATGGACACAAAACCTTTAGAACACAGGACTAGATATGACTCTATAGAAACATTTGCTTTGACTTTTATTGTACTCCACCATGAGGACAGAGCATATAATGAAAACAGTGTGTATGTCTTATCCTCATAAAACTAAATATCCCTAATATAACCCATAATCAAGAAAAATACGTGATTTTATCCTAGACACTAGAAAATGAAAGAAGTCTGAAAAATCATGTAATCTGCATAAAATTCATTCTATGAAGGAACAGAGGGTTTTCTTCCAGACTAAAGATAAATATAATGACTGCCCTACTGCTGGGAGTGTGGCTGGATGTAGAAAACTTGCCTTCCCTGCATGAGGTCCTGGGTTTGAACCTTGGTTCTGCAAAAATAAATAAATCAATAAACAAACAAACAAAACTGCCTTCCATTCACTAAAACTGTATCAAATATAAGAAGTAAAAGACTTTTTCTACATTCCAGAAAATAAGATTCAGCACTAGTGAAGATGAATTATATAAAAGCAGAAGCTGACTATGAGTACATATTGTACAAATGCAAGTACATATATAGAACAATGTTGAAATCAATAACCCATAATACAATGGAAGGCAGAATTTACCACTGAAATGAATTAAGGGGTAGTTACACAGATGATAAAATCTAATCAGAGAACCTCTAAAATCAAGGACACTGTCAGTAATATATGTTTGCCTGAATATTTGAAGTTCATTATATAATGAGAAAATACATTATATAATTTTATTTATATTAAAAATAGGAAATATGGCAATGTTATAGCACTTCGCTTAAGATTAAAAATGAAGTAATAGGAGAATCGGTTATGCTGAGACTGGAAGTATCCAACAAGAAGCCAACCAACCAGTCTTTCTGGTAAGCTGTGCAAGCCACACGGCTTCCAGGAAAAGAAATGTCAGTGCCTCCCTTGAGCCTACAGGTATGCAGGCTGAGAATCAAACCCCTACCCCTCCCAAGCCACCCGCTGGTTTGGAGGAGAGGCTGAGTTGATAGCAACTAAGGTACATAAAGCAACTAAATGCTTGTATTGTCTGGTTGATTTTGCAGGCCTGAGGCCAGGTCTGAGCATCTCTTGGGAGGATGACTGCATGCAATATAGCAAATATGGGGGATTTCCTTCTATCTTGTCCTAGAAATCCAATATTGTTCTCACTGTTTTGGTTTGTTCTGATTGTTTTGCTTTATTCAATATTGTTTTGATTCATTTTATTCTGTTTCGTTTTTGGTTTGATTTTACTATACCTGATAAAGTAGACAACTACTGTGAAGATAACAAGATATACAATGGTAGGTATCGTTTTCCTAGTATCCTGCTTTGAAGTATACTGTACCAATTTTGCTGCTTTGTTTTGATTGGCTTTGTTCTGTTTTGTTTTATTGGATTTTACTATCTTTAAAATAAAATTTAAAAAATAAAAATGAAGTAATATATTAACTCTTTTTGTACAGTTCCACAACATGAAAACTGCTTTTCATATCTGGTTTATTCATTCTAAATAATTCTTAAGATTCAGGTTAAAAGAAAAACATCAAAGTTGTCTTCCACTAAATAGTAAATTCAATTACTCTACTGAAGAGTACCTAATGTTACTCAGCTCATTTTATATATATTCATATAATTCAGTCTAATTATCTCTCAACAATGCAAATTATATGCTAAACCTATACATATTAGTACTCCATTAGGTAACAAAATAATTTACCTGTAATTATAAAACAATGATCATCATCTTTTGTTAGGTACATTGTTAGGTACTTGGAGCATTCAGGATCCAAGATGGCTCCCAGTTATCTAAACCACTTGGTATTAAGAACTTTGTATCATCTCCTCTCCTTTTATAACAGGATATAACCAAAGTGATGGTACAAAGACAGTAAAGCTCCCTTTTTATCAGTTCTCTGGTACCTTATTACTTTCCCCTCTACTTTCTGATTACTTTTTACAGGGAAACCACGAGACATCTTATGAAAGCATCTGAAACAAGGAAAGGCTACTGGGCAAGAACGAAAACTTCTGGTAATAGTAAAAGAGGAAATGAGGCCTATAAGTGACTTCCTGGGCAAGCTGGGAAGGAGACCCTCCTGCCCTAGACCATTTCCAAGACTGAAAGCTTGAACACAACTTCATCATCTAGAGCAAGAATTACCAAGCAATTACTACTAGTTTCAATGAAATTGTGGGCTAAAAGTTCTTTTTTAAGACACTGAATGCTGAGCTCAACTTGTGACACAGCATAAGTGACTAAGTGATCTACACCTGTCATGCAAAAGCAACAGTAAGATCACATGTTGAACAATATCCATTCTAGCAGTATGTTTCTGTTTTATATAAAGACCTCATTTACGCTGGGGATTTAGCTCAGTGGTATAAGCGCCTGCCTGGCAAGTGCGAGATCGAGAGTTCGATCCCCAGTACTGCAAAAAAAAAAAAGACCTCATTTAAGCATCAAAACATGCTGCTAACTGTCATTTTATCATTCAAGAAACAGAAATGCGATAATGTAAAATAACTTTCCCAGGGCATCAGAGTATACTTTAATATATATGATAAAAATCAGGAAGGGAATTGGATTGGCCATTTCCAAAGCCTAAGTTCTTTCCACTACACCACACTGATCAAAAAAAAAAAAAAGTTACACATTTCAAGTACTCACAGACTTTTTTCTGTAAATTTTAATTAGAGTTTCACTTACTCAAACCTGGTATCTTTCACTGGTACTATTAAATTTTTCCTCTTTTAAGAAAAATTAATATATATTCTAATAAGAAAAATCTTTACATTATAAGATAAACAGACCTTTTCCTATGGTATTTGGATTGTTTGAAAGTTTGGGTTAACTACAGACATGCTGCTTTTCTACTACATCTTCATAAACTCATCAAGCCTAACTGCAGTGCCTTTTCCGAGCATCACTGTGTTTCTCCTCCCACCAGTCCTTGGCAAACATCTCCCTACTGTCCTTTTCTATGAATCTGACTAATTCAGATTCTGTGTATAAATCAAGAATATACAGTTGTTTTTTTTCTGTTCTGCTATGGTTTGTATCTAGATGTCACCTCAAAACCTCAGATATTATAGGGGGCAAGTTTTTCAGAAGTGGCTGAATCTATAAGGGACAGCAACAGTCTTGTCTCTCTCCCTTGCTGCTTTGATCCAGTCTGCCCACCATAAACTGTTCTCCTATGTAATGGTTTTCTGCCAAACCACCATTCCTTGGTGCCAGCTGATTATGGACTGAAGCCTTTATACACTCTGAGCCAAACAAACCTTTTCTCCTTCAACTTTGGGTTTTCAGGTATTTTATCTTAGCAATCAGAGAAAAATAACCAAGACAGTGTTTTATTTCTCTTGGTTTAATATTCTCTTGCACCATCCATGTTCCCATAAATAGCAGAATTTTATTTTAACATTCAATAGTATGCTCATATCTATATAAACAGATGCAGATATATAAATATATCACATATATACATTCATACATTCATCTGTCAACAGACAATGTTTCCATGTCTTGGCAATTATGAACAGTGCTACAATGATCATGGGTGCACAAATATCTCTTTGTGACCTTGACACCATCTCCTTTAACTGTGTACCAGAAAGATTTCTGGATTATACTATTGAACTGTTTTCACTTCTTGAGAAAATTCCATCCTGCTAACCACAATGGTTGTACTAGTTCAGATTCCCAGCAGAGGTAGACAAGGGCTCCTTTCTGCACACCCTCACCCACACATCACTTCTGCCTTTGTGTAACAGAAATGGAGCCGTATGAGGTGTTCTCTCACTGCTGATTTATCTGCTTTTTCATGATCATTATAACAGTTGAAGAGCTTTCTATACTTGAATTTATCCTTTTAAGAACTATCTATTTAAGTCCATTGCCCATTTTGAATCAGGTTATTTGTTCTATGGCAGCTAAGTTATGTGAGTTCCTTAAATATTTGGATAATAAGGCCATATTTGACATATGTCTTCCAAGTATTTTTTCCTATTCTGTAAGTTGTCTTTTCATTCTGTTGATTTTTTTCTCTGCTGCATAGAGGGCTTTAATTTGATGTGATACTATTTCTCCATTTTTGCTTGTGTTGCCTGTGCTTTTGATATCATATTTAAAATGTAACTGCCAAGACAAATGTCAAGAAGAAGGCTTTTTCCTATATTTTCCTCAAAATATTTTATGGTTTCAAGACTTATGCTTTTTCAGGACTTACCCTTTAAGTTTTACTCCACTTTACATTGATCCTTGTGTATGGTGTTAAATGAGGGTCTAATTTCATTTTTTTAAAGAAAAAATTCAAAATTTTGAAACAAGATATTAGGAGGATAACAATGGTTAATACATTGTGTATTGCTATCTTTAAATTACTTACTCAGAGTACAAGATATAGGCATTTAATTATCCAAACATTACTACACAAACCTTTCTTTTCAATGAATGAGGAGAAATTAGTAGTACAGCTATCTTAACTATTTTTTATTTTTTGCTTTTCTCTTCATTCTTTTTTCCATTTCCTTCCTCATCCCAGTTTCTCTTTCTTTTGGAAGTTTCTTCTCATTTTACAATATCTATTGTACACTTTGGATATTATTTACTCTTTCAGCTTCTAACACTAGGAAGACAATACAATGCCTACACATGTGTGCCTGGTTTATTTCACTTATGAGTATAGCCTCGAGTTGCAACCATTTAACTATAAAAGTCTCCAGTTTATCTTTCTTTATGGCTGAGTATATAAAAAGACCACATCTCTTTTATCAGTTTCTCAGTTGATAGACATTTTGGTTGTAAGATCTAGCTATTACAAATTGTGCTGCACATACATCACTGTGGTACCATGTTTTTAATTCTTCTGGGAAAATGTTTAGAAGGAGAATAACTGAGTCAAATGGGGTAATTTCATTTTTTGCATGTGGGTATCTGGTTTTCCTAACATGCTTTGTTGGAAATACAAAATTATCCCCATCCTGTGTTTTGGCATCCTTGTCAAAGATCTGCTGGTCATAACTGTCGTTTATTTCTGCATTGATTATTATGTCCTTTTAGAACCTGTACGCTTTTATGCTGGTTATCTCTGGTGTTTTGTTGCAGTTCCATTTGAATATCAGGTTTTATTTTTTCTATTTTTCTATCTATTCTTCCATTTGTAAAAAAGTAAAAGCGCCACTGGGATTTTAATAGGGATTGTACAGAATCCGTAATTTACTTAAGATAGTATAGCTTTTGTACCAATACTAGTTCTTCCAATCCATGAACAAGAGATGTTTTCATAGCCACTTATGTCTCTTCTACCTTCTTTCATCAATATTTTATCATTTTGAGTGAACAACCTTTAATCCTTTTTGGTTGAGTCCCAAATATTTTATTTTTTCTAATGCTAATGCACAAAGGATTATGTTACTGATTTCTTTGTCAGATACTTCATATAAGTATATAGAAATCCCATTAATTTTTATATATTGAGTGTATATCTTGAAACTTTACTAAATTTGCATATTATTTCTCAGTTTTTATGCAGCTATTAAGTTTTCTATGGACATGATCATATCATTTGCAAATAAAGATAATGTTACCTCTGGTTTAAATGCACTTTTTATTTTATTTTCATGGCTGCTTTTACTTTTACTTTTAATACTATGTTGGGAAAAGTAGTGGGAGTGGACATTCTGCCTTTTACCAAATACTGAATTTTTCCAATTGATTATGATGCTGCACATTTTTCATACATCGAGTCTCAGTCTGCTTAGATCATCAGACACAGGTTAATGGCACAAAGAAGACAAACTTACTCTCACAGGTCTGGAGATGGCATACAGTTGCTCGTAACAGTCCCTTGTATTTGTTTTATCTGCCTCATTCATTGTAATGACTGTACTTTCATTTCTGACTTTGACTCTCCTCTAGTTTCTATTTAGATTAGCTAAGAGTTTTTTTTTGTTGTTGTTTTTGTTTTTCTTACTTTATCATCCAAAACAACCCACAACTCTCAGATTTGTTGCCTCTTCCAAGATTTGTGCAAATGGCTATAGGGCCAGCAGTGAATATACACACAGCTACAGCACTGGGGTCTGGGTGGTAACTTAAATCCTTGTAGCTGAGGAGGTTACTCACAGACCCACAGGCACACTAACAATAATAAAAACCAAGTGAGCAGAGGGGCTAGGACTGGCCACAGGCCAGACACACATAAGAATTCTAATAATCTCCACCTCAAAACTGTTCTACAAGGTCATTCCACACTTTGGGCAAGCCCACCCAAGGAAACTTCCCAATAAAAATGACAAAAGACAAAGTATTGCTTCAAAACTCCAAGCCAACCTGGTAAAGTATCAATTTACTAGATATTTTAGCAAAGACAATTTTTTAAATCAGTTACCCTTGAATTTAATAGATAAAAATGACTATTTCCTAGCAAATGTAATTATTTTATACTTCTTTTGGCTTCTCTAAAACAAGAAGAAAAAAGTCTACTTGAAAATAAGGTCACCAATTTAAGACTACCATAATTTCCTAAAAAATAAAAACTCACCCTTTCCAGAAGTTTCTGCAGCTTTAATGTCTTTTCCTCACGTAGCTTTTCCCTTAACTGTTGTGCTTTCATTTGTTTTTCTTCATGTTTCTTCTTAGATTCTGCAATTGTTCTATTAATAAAAATAAATGAATAAGAGACAAATGTTTACATGATCAGCTAAAAATAGTGACTTCAAAGGTCTTAAAGTATACAAAACTCAGTTTGACCTAGCATTTTAGGAAAGCACTGTCACTTTTCAGTAGATCTCAAACTGTCCTGAAGTCATTTGCCAAAAAAGATTATGTAGTAACTCTATGTAATAGTCAAAGACGGCTGGTTTCCCTCCTGTAAAACATTTCAAATTAATTCTCAAACACCAGACCTTTTACGAGATGGTGAGGAAAGTTTTTCATGCATGTGAATTGCATGCCCTGGAGGTCTAGCAGGTTCTTCTTCTACAATGTCCCCCCAGGATGTATTTTGGCGCCAAGATTCACGAGCTGTTCAGAAAAATCAAACCAAACCAAACAAGTAAACAAACAAAACACTGTTATTGTTTAACCACATAGTTCTATTAAACCAACATTTGAGAATAGACTTTAACAGTCTACAACATTTCTATCTTAAATTATTTTACATAAAAATTGCTTGAAAGATAATCTAGTATATCCTGCTGTACCTACCAACACACACACACACACACACACACACACACACACAAATACCTTCATAATCTGCAAGAACATCGTTCCAGTCCATAGACATGCCACAGAAAGATACACTCCCACTGCCCATACTGGCCTAAAACATAACAAGAGAAATTTGGAAATTAATTTTTGGACACATTAATAACTTTAAAAAATTATGCATGAAATTGACCTATATATTTTAATATATTTCATTTAACAATAGTTTAAAACCAGAAAAAAGCTACATACCTTAAGTAATCATAGTAATTACCAAGTTAAAATACCACAACTAATAGATTTGAGGTACCTACTAATCATTAGCAGATACAAAAGTAAATTTACATTACATAAAAAATAACATGATATATAAAGTACACACTAGCAGAGTTCAAGATTATTTACTAGCCATAAAATTTAATAAAAGAATATTTGAAACACAGAACTTGTAGTTACTTTTACTCTTTAACAAATCCCCTTCATATATATGATGAAACTGACAGTAAAGCAGTGCATCATTCTCTCTTGGTTATAACATAAGAGTTAGATTCTTACTCTTTAAAATGACAATTTGAGTAACACTGAGTTCTTGCTTTGAGAATCAACTTCTTGATTTGTAAAATGATAACAATAACTTCCAACTCATTAACTGGGTCATGTATAAAATTACTTAGTAATGGTAGTTTATTTTTTAAATTTGCTATTGCTTATTGTATATCAAAATCACCATGAAAATAAAGATAATCTGTATTACCAAAATGATTTTTAAATTCTCATTTAAATTTAGTCTCATCTAGTCTCATTTAATTTTAAATGAGACTAGATGAAATCTAAGTCTTCTTTGCTCTAATCATTTTATTTCTATACATAATTGAAGAATTATGTTAAAAATTCTAAAAGCTCACAGAAAAATCACTGTCGTTATCAGTTTCAATGTTAATGTCATTGTTTTCTTCAGCTTCTATTTCTCTAGTTAACTGTTCTTCTTCAGCAATAGCACTAGCAATGGCCTCTTCATTGGCCTTTTCAAGACGATCTGCTAGCTCTTCTTTTTTAGCAAGGACTTCTGCCATGGACTATACAGGTTAAAAACAAACAAAAAGAAGAATCATCACTGTACTGAATAGTGAACTAAGCACTTTATATTCTAACCATGATCATAACATTATACATAAAATAATAAATGTTTTTCCAATTTGTATTCTTTATTAGTACTACATGTTTGCAGTACATGTACATAATGATTACATTCCTCATGGAGAACTGTTTATTGCCCTAAAATCATAAAACCTTGGTCCAACATAGACACAACCACTTACCAGTTGTGTGACTTCAAAGTGTCTCCAAACCAAGAGCCTATCTGTCATTCCATAAAATGCAACAATAATCCATTACTTACCTTCTTACCAGACTGCTGTAAAGAGAGAAACTGTAAAGTTACATAAATAAATTATTAATGAAAAGTTGTGAATTTCATTTGAAAGTCAAGATCCAAAAGTTACAAATCAAACATGATCAGTAAATATAAAACAAAAATAGTATACTACAATGGGAACATAGAATGTATGCTGTAATGGTAAAAAAATATATATATATATATATATCAATATCAGATATGATATATATATATCAGAATACATTCTGATTATTTATATATATATTATTTTATATATATATATATATATATATATATATATATATATATAATCAGAATGCATTTTGGTATATAGTACCTAACTTAAAAATATGCAGATGTAATATAATATGCTTGAAAATAATCAGTTAAAGCAGGGCCAGATGTGGTGGCACACACCTGTAATCCCAGTACTCAGGAGGATGAGGCAGAAGGACAGCCTGAATTACAGTGAGTTCAAGGCCTGCCTGAACTACATAGCAAGACTGTTTCAAAAAACAAAACAAAACAAAATGACAAAAAAACCCAAATATTTAAAGCAGTATTATGCATAATAACTAATAACCAGACAACAGAGACAACCTCAATATCCAACTGATGAACAGATAAATAAAATATAGCATATATTCATACACTAGAATATAACTTGATCATAAAGAGGAATTAAGTACTGAGCTAAACATGGGTGAACCTTTAAATCATTATGCCAAGTAACAGAAGCCAGTCACAAAGAACTAAATATTGTATTACATTCCTATAAAGTGTCTAAAAGAGACAAAACTATACAGACAGAAGGCAGACAGGGGCTGTCTAGTGCTGGGAAGGTAGAGGTGGCAATGGAAGAGAATGACTCCTACTAGACACTTGGTTCCTTTCTGAAATGAAGAGTAATCTAAAACTGATTCTGGCAATGGATACACAACTCAAAATATACTGAAGAACAATGATAGCTTTAAATGGATAAAAAGTAGTTATGCAAATTATAGCTCAATAAAGTTGTTTTATAAAAAAGAAATACCACTAAAAGAGAATACTATTAAAGATGATGAAAAGAATGAACTATTAATACACAGCCACATGGATAAGCCTCAAAATAATTATGGTGAATGAAAAGAAGCAAAGAAAGCTAATAGAAATTCATTTATATAATATTCTGAAACTTCTCTAATCTATTCTGGCTTACCCTCATGTCAAGTGTCTTAATATGAACATAAACTGGGAAAAGTAGAACTAAATAATCATTCAAATACACACACCTATATATAATTAATAAACTTTTAGAGATTCTGGAATAGGAACAATAAATAAAATTCCATCTCAAAGACCAACTCTAACCAAGTGAGGGTGGACATCTAAAGTATTCTGTTAAGAGGATTTTAAAAACTAAATCTAGTGAGCAACATACATCAGAATGCCGGACACTGAAATGAAGACTTCAATCACTACAGTTAAGATTCCTTTTTTTCATTGTTGTTGCTGTTGCAGTGCTTAGGATTAAACCCAGAGAGCAGTTCATGATTCTATATTTAGTTTCTTTAAAAAGTGCATTTGCTCAAATGATATACAAACTGAATAATTTTGAACAATTTTTTTATTCTCTTATTCTTAGTTTCTACTTCTACAGAAGAATCTTAACTATACCAAAAAATCACTCTAAGAATCATATATTAAATAACATAAAATTCTTTGTAAAATATATATATCAAATAGTATAAATTACTATTATTATTATTAAGGTTTATTCTTTTTTAGTGTATTTACACAGAATTCTGATAAGTTGTTCTTACCAAGTGAGCAGCACTCACATTTGAAATATCTGAAGGATCCATTTCACTTTCTATCCTTTCTTTCTCTGCTGGAAGGTTTTCTTCATTTGTTTGTAAAGGAGCTGTGTCAGCTTGGTGAGTGACAGAGACACACTCTTCATCAATGTGAACAGCAGGTATTTCATAAGTTTGCAAAGAACAGTCTTGACTACTGCCAGAACTCTTGGCATCATCCAATGTATTCACTGTGAGCTAACAAAACATATTAGAGAGTGAATCAGAGACAATAAAAAAGAACCAACTATTTAACTCTAGAAGAGCTAGTTCTGTTTAACCTTTCAATGGTGAGCAGTACTAGCAGATGGACAACTCACTTGTCTTTTTTGTATGAGATGCCACAAAAGGAAAAAACACAACTTTTATTTGCAGGCCTAACACCTAATGGGCATTGTTCTAACTACTCTCAGAATTTATCTAATACAAATTGTAATTAAATTGTCTTTTAGAAGGTTGCTTCTTCAAAGTATTTCTTCTCCATAAATAAATTCAATTACAAATACAATACTTCACGTTATAATCATTCGACTAAAAGTATTATGAAGATTTTTGTCAAGATTGTCTAATAACCATGAGGGTAGTCCACACTTTTGAAAAAAATCCTGAAACTTTTTACCAAAATAACTTTGAGGCATTTTGCTCAAAAATATAAAACTTGCTCTCTTTAGATAATATTAACTTGACCTCGAAGTAGTATCTTTGAGAACATGTATATGGTTCATGATACTAATCCTCAAAATTAAAAGAGGAAGGAATACACTGAGAGTATAGATTTAAAGTATATGGAATCTCATCATGTAATTCATATACTTTAGATAATCTCTCTATTGACCACTAAGAATAATTCACATAAATTCTGCAAAAAATATAAAAATGATATTTTTAAAAACTGGCTTAGATCAAATATATATATATATAACAAAAACTTTCTAATGTATTAAATAAAATTAAGCCTTTATTTTCATTTTCTAATAAAGAATGGTGTTTTGTTTTTCAATTATACACCAAGGCAAAGGATTATAATCTAAAATTATGAACTTGAAACTCACATCACTTCTTAAATAAACATTAGACAAACATTGCAGTGATGATAAAACTCCCAGTTTGATTAATTATTTACACAAATATTAAACTTGGCTAAGTCTTATAAACTACTTCAGAAATTCTACTATTGGTCAGAACCTAAAGTGTTCCAAAGTGTTGATTTTAGCATAAGCATTATTTGAATTGTATCACACTGTTTATATTGCTATCAATATTATTTATATGCCAGTCATTCTAGTTTATAATCTTCTTGGCAATATTTATATTAGCATTACTAATGTTTACAATATATTCTACTGTTTATTAAAAATGTAGTACCATTTATGTAACAAAATCAAAGCTAAAGCATAAAGCTCTGTTGATAAAAGATATGTTAAATTCCATTTTTAGAATGATAGTGGAAAACAAATATGATCATCAAGCTGGAAGCTATAAGCAGTGAACTTTATAATATACTAAAACATTTTAGCAATAGTTCAATTATTCAGAAGTTCTATGTATGAATTATTCCAGAAATCCTAATATCATACAAGTTTATTCACTACTCAAAACCAGCATGTTTATATAAAGTTATATTTTTAGACAAAACACCTTAGCAGGAATGCTAGGTGTCTGTTAACTAAAATTAAGGAGATTTCATTAAGTATCTCCTTTAAAGATCTTCTTAAATGTAACTCACATAATGAACTGATTTCTTTCTATGTGTCTAGGCTCTTTTGTATTGTGAGAAATTAAAAAGCTACCTGAAGTCAGCTCACAATCTTGCACAGGCATAAAATATACACACACTAAAAAGCAATAGATAATGTGGAATTAACAGCCCCTATTACTAAAAAAGAAAACAAGGAAGCTGAGGAGTGTTTCTAAAGGGTGAAAAATATGCTATGGATAAAAAGAAAGATTTTATTTATTTTATTAGTACATGTAAAAGAAAATTTTAAACAGTAAATATTATTGTTAATTAAAAATATTATAACTGTTTTACTTAAAATATTTTCTATGATGTAAAGGATATCTCTTGTTTTTAGTCAATTAACATAACATTATACCAACTGCCTGTGAACCTTCATATAAATATTTAGTGCTCATGAAATCAGTAAAACAAACTTCAACTAGACAGACAAAAGAAATATATTGGGAATAATAACAATAAAATTTATACTAAATACTAGCATTTGGGTTTTTTTCAAATACAGCTGGATTTATTTATAACAGAGTATATACAGTCATATGCTACATAACATCATCTAGGTCAATCACAAATCACATATGCAAGGGTGGATCCATGAGATTATAATGGAGCAGAGAAGTCTCTATTGGCTAGTGACTTAGCAGCCTTCATAACACTGTAACACAATGCATCACTCCTATGTTAGCCTTGATGCTAGAGGAAGAAACCTATACTGCCAGGCTTATACTATACATAATTATGTAAATACTAACATTTGAAGGAAGCTAAAGTAGAACAAGTCAAAAATTTCACTGCAAGGGCCAGGAATATTGCTTAGATGCACAGCAGCAGCCTGGCAAGTGCAAGGTTCTAAGTTTGATTTCTGAAATTAATAAAATTTTTTTTTTACTTTCATTGCCAATGTTAATAAGCAGGAAGGTACCACCTTAACCAAGCAATCAAAATTAAGAAGAAAACTAGGTAAATTCCTATCACACACCTATAGATGTGACACTATCTAAAATGACTTTATTCCTGTAAGAAAGGCTCTACCTAATCTAAGTTATGGGCAATGAATAAAAGGAAAAAAAGGACATTATGTAATGCATTCTTTCAAACTTCGAAAGTCATAAAATATATGAAAGAGCTGAGGAACATGTCCTCTATGAATTATATTAAAGAAGTGAGATCAAATGTGTTGTGTGGTTCTGGATTGGATCTTTAGTCCAGGATATTAAAAAAAGAACAAAAAGAAATTAGTGGGAAACAAGAAAATACTGAATGTTAACTATAAACTAGACAATGTACAAATGCCAATTTTCATGAACTTTAAAATATATTTATGCAAAAGAATCTCTTTGATATTTGGAAATACATGCTGTAATATTAAAGGTGAATGGTTATTATTTGCACATTAGTCTCAAATATTTAGCATATAAATTCACATAGCAAGATTTTAAAAATAGCAAATGTTTGTGAATCAAGGGGAACAATATATTGGAGGAAAGTTCGCTACACTTTTAATCATTCTGTAGGTATCAAATTACACAAAACATAAAGTTGAAAATGAAGTAGAAAGATGAGGCATTCCAACATAATCCTTTGAAGAAAGTAGTAAAACAGTTTGCAGAACATATTACCTGGGTTCTCTCAGCAAGAGAATAGTCTGAAGAGTGAGATGAATCTTTGGGCCGAGGTTCTACAGGGTTAGATCTATCTCCAAAAGAATCACCTTTTTGTATACTTTCCTCAGGTAAAAGACATAAATTTTCTTTATTAGCATCATCCTTCAACCTTGAGGCTTCTGTCACTAAGGACACTTTTGGCACCACTGCTGTTGATCGAGAATGGACAGGCCTTCCTCTCTGTACAGTCTTCCATCCTTCGGCATCTTTCCGCTCTATGCAATTGTGGAAAGAAAATAAATCAAGCCTCCTTTAGAGAACTATTTTTAGTAAAAAAGAGTGCTTCAGAAAAAAATATTTGGAAACCTATGAAATAAAGCACTTTCAATTTAATTTCTATTAAACACAAAATAATATATAACTGACATTAAATACTGAGCAAGATGTAAATATATATAATGTGTACACATAATGATCCCTACTTTATAAATGGCACAAACTATAATTCAGATTAAAACTAACCAAAGGCCACACATTAAGTAATAATAAACATTCAAACACTGTTTCAAGCACTTGTGCATGATAACTCCTTTAATCGTCACAACAACCCTGTAAGGTCAGTACTATCACCACCATTTTATCAATAAAGAAACTAAGACAAAGAGAAGCTAAGCAATGTGTCCAAAATAATATACCTAGCAAAGGTAAATCCAAAATGCAAATGCAGGCACATTGGCTCTGGTGTCTGTCTCCTAACAGCTATATAAAAACTGCCTCTCCCTCTTTCAGAATTCTGACACAGCCCCATCTTCAATACCCAAGTTCTTTCCTCTATCTCAGCAATAATAATATACCTTTATTTAAACAAACTATTTTAATGATCATAAAACTACAGAATATTAACTGAAGGAACCTTAAATGATCTAGTCTAATATCTCATCACTTATATATGAAAGCTGAAAGCCTATGTCCAAGGTCACACTGCAAAATAGCTAACAAAAATAAAGATCTTCCTCTAAAATGTTTGAAACAGTAGGAGTAAATGTGTACAATGAATGTATATGGCCAAGATTTTAGACTTTTATTAGTTAACTATAGTCCAGTATAAAGACTTCCAGTTCTGGGCAAGATGAAGTAACCCTACCATATTTAGAAATCCTTACAACTAAAAAACTGAATAAAATGTAGCAAGGAAAGGCAGATGCTGAGATACAGAAAGAAAGCAGACTACCTTGAGCCTTGAAAAGAAATGCACAGGTAAATTCTCTGAGTTTACTTATCACATACTATATATCCCAAACAGGGTACCATGAAAACTTCCAACCCACCAACATTCACAAAGTATTTATTATGAAAAACCTGTTTTCCTATGCCAAAAGACAGGCAACAAAGTAGCCTAATAAAACAACAAATTTTTATCAATATTCATTCTACACCAGTCAAATGACAGAAGCACTGCCCACGGGTTCAGCAGGCCTGAGCTAGGGACAGTAACTTCTATCTTTCACCTAACAGAAATTAGTGGTACTCCAATTCCCTATCCAAGCAATGACAGCAGATTCCAATGAACACAGATTCCATTCACACTCAACATGACTCTGTGAAAGTAAACCTGTCAGTACTCTGCTCTGCCCTTCATCCAAGTCAGAAAGGCACCATAGAAAGCTGAGCTTCAGATATAATCACCATCAATGATGCAGAAGAGCTATAAGGAGCCAGGTCTGCTTTGTACTTGAGTTCTCTCTCTCATTCTGAGGTCAACAGAGCCCAGCAGGGAGCTCTCCAAGGAAAGCCACCCCAGTCTACAGCAACAAATGATCTAAGTCCATCCTCCTCCCACAGCAGCAGTGGGGCCAGTCAACGACCTGAATTTATGCAACCAAGAAGAGCCAACAAGGCAGGACAAGTCAGTGCCCCATTTTCACTGAAAAAGTGTCATACAGTTCAAGACTAGTCATCAGTACCTATGAGACAATAACAAAATATATATAACTTTATATACATATGCATTCATTCCTGCGTATATAATACTCAAAAGTATAAGGTGAAAAGGCATATAAAGAAACAATGGTTGAAATTTTACCAACTTTAGAGAAAAAAACAAACCTATGGATTCAAGGAATAAAGTAAATCTCAGACTGGATAAGCCAAAAGAACCCTGCACTAAGACATAATACAATTAAAATCTAAAAACTAAAGACAAAGCCATAAACCTCTGAAAACGAAAGAAAAAAATCTTGAAAGCATATTAACTATAAAGAAACATTAATTCTAATGGCAGCAGATTTCTTGTCTGAAACAATGAAGCCAAGAAGGAAATGGCACAATTATAAAGGTCTGAAAGAACAGTCAATCATTAATTTTAAATTGTGAAAAATATACTTTAGAAATGAAGAGAAACAAAAGCATTCTCAAATAAAGGAAAAACTGTTAAGTGAAATAAATCAGACATGCAAGCTCCAATTGAAAACTATACCCCTCCCCAAAAATGAAACAGATGAAAGTAAATCTAACAAAATGGTAAAGAATGTGTGTCCTGCAAATTAGAAGAGTAAGGAAATAGAAGATTTAGAAAAATGCAGACATAACATGATCATAGATTGAGTCAGTGCAGAAAATATCAATTCTCCCCAAATCTGTACATGCAATGCACTTTCTACCAAAATCCTAGCAAATTTTTTCTGACCTAGATATTGTTCTCAAATTTATACAGAAAGATAAATGATCTAAAATAGCACAAACAATTTTGAAAATGAAGAATAAAGTAGAAGCAATCACTTTTCCTGATATTAAGGTTTGGACCAACAGAGAGCAATCAAGAAGTGTAGAATCAGTAGACATACATTCATTTAAATAAATACATTCAAATAAATAAATATATTCAAATAAATACATTCAAATAAATACATTCCAATAAATAAATAAATCAGTAGACATACATTCATTTAAATAAAATACAGAACCTAGAAATACATCTCTACAAATATGAGCATTTTTTTTTTTATAAAACTGAAAAAGCAGGGCTGGGGGTTTAGCTCAGTGGCATAAGCGCCTGTTTGGCAAGCATGAGGTCATGAGTTCAATCCCTGGTACCAAAAAAAAAATTGAAAAAGTAATTCAATGGAGAAAGAAAAAAAAACTTTTTAAATTTTATTTAAAAAGAAGAAAAGTCAGAAAAAAAAGCAAAAAGCATAAACAACAACAAACTCGGAACAATGTCAATACAGGTTTTCACAACAGAATGAAAGAAATTTAACAATGGTTGTTATATTGCATATTTTTCTTAAGAAAAAAACTTTTAACCAACAGTGGTGGAATAAGCAGATATCCATAGGTGAAAAAATGAACCTTGATCTAAAACTCATACTGTATTAGTTCTGATACTACAGCAGAACACCTGAAACTGGATAAATTATAAAAGAAAGATGTATATTTAGTTCATGATTATGGAGGTTTGGAAGTCCAAGGGCATTGCACTAAGGGCCTTGTGGTTCCTTAATTCATGGCAGAAAGTGGAAAGGCAAGCAAATGTGTGCAAAACAGAAGGAAGCCTCACTTTATAATAACAAAATCTGGTAAAAAAAACTTAAATCACTTCTCCAAGAAAGGAACTCTACCTTTTTAACATCCTCATGTCTAAGTCCCCACCAATTCTCAATAACATTACATTAGGAATTAAATTTCAACATGAATTTCAGTGTAGACAATCCAGAGTCAAACCACAGCATACACTTCGTACCAAAGTGAACTGCAAATGGATCACAGTTAAAAGTAAAATGTAAAAACAGTGAAACTTTTAGGAAATGCAACAGAAATATCTACAATACAAAGTGAGACAGAGTCTTGAGATTTCACAACAGAAGCATGATACACAAAATGATTCAATCAATTACAGAGAGGGCTGACAATCTTTTTTCATCAATCTCCTCTTCTTCATTTTTTCTTCTGAAATATTTCAAAGCAAATCCTAGTTACCACATCATTGCTTCTGTAAATATTCAGTATGTGTCTTAGCAGATAGAAATTATTTTAAAATAAACCATACCAGTGTGATACTCAACAAAATTAATAGTAATACCTTCAACATATAATATCCAGTGTTCAACATTTATCTGTTTAACTTTAAAAACAGACAATGCAAATTATAAGAAAAATCATAAAATAAATTATAAAACCACATAAACCAACAAAAAATCCACACTATACAATTAATAAAGCATAAAAGACTTTAGTTTCCAGTTAAATTAAGCAGCTCACCCTTATAAGCACTGTAATTAATCATTTTATCTTTAAAAGGAAGGAAAAATATCTTTTTTCAAAAGCTTTCTTTAGAAGTACTGCTTAAAACTTGGAATTAATCCATTATCCAATAAGATAGCCAATATAAACACTATAATATAATAAATTGAAATAATAATTGAAGCATGTAAAAAGAGGAACATATCAAAATAAAAACTATAACTTAGGTTTCTAAGAAACTGAGAAAGTAGTTATAGACAAATTACATTTTTAATGAACCTTCAGTGAAAACTGTATTGAAAAATTATTCCCATAATAAAGAATGTTTAAGAACAGTAAAGCATGTAATTAAGCTGTCAGGGAACTTCTAAATACATAGAATAACATTGGGATAGAAATACACAAAACTAAAAATTATATTTAATTCCACACTCTTATAAAATTTTAATGTTACAAATGCCCTTAATAAAGCTGCACTAAATTCACATCAAAACAACCAGTAATTGAAGAGACTTGGAATAATCCCAGCTTGAATATAGTATCGATTTTATTTATCACAATATTTAATTCACAAATACTCTGTTCAGAGTATGTACACCAATATTCAAGGGGTAATTTTTATTGTAATTTTCTTAGTAGGCTTTGATATTCAGGGTATGCTGCATGCACAATAAAAAGACCTTCCTAGAAAACTGATACTACTTTTATCTTAAGGTTTGCAAAAATTTATAGGTGAAACTATCTTGATCTGGAACTTTCTTTGTGAAAAGATTTTTAATTATAGACTCATATTTTTACAGATATTTACAAGTCCCTTCAAGTTTCTCTAGTACTTGTAATATAAATGTTAATTTGTGTTTCTCAAGGAATTTGTCAATTTCTGCTGTTTCCAAATTTAATATATACTGTTTTATAATATTTTCTATCTTTTATAACATCTGTGGGATTTCACCAATATCTTCAATTTCATTCCTGACATTCTATCTAGCCTCTTCTTTTTGTTGATCAGTGTGACTAGAGATCTATTCACATTATTAATCTATTTGAAGAACCTAATTTTGGCTTTGTTGAGTTTTCTTATTATCATCCATATATTTTCTTTCTTTTTACATTCTTTGGATTTAACTTGTTCTTTTCTAATGTCAAGACAAGGCTACAGTGGCTGCCTGGAAAGCATAAGGTCCTGAGTTCTTTTCCCATTACCAAAAAAAAAAAAAAATAAGGATACAATGTATACTAGTTTTTTATTCATTTATAATATATACAATGAGGCTAGAAATGTTCCTCAAAACATAGCTTTACCTCACAGGTTCTTACATGTTCAATTTCATTCAGTTCACTTTACAAATTCGCACTGTGATGGCCTCTTTAAATCAATAAAGTAAACATTCTTCAAAATTATTCTCCAAAACTGCAGAATTCAACAGCTATCTGCTTGTCACTGATTCTTACTTAATCCTACTATGGTCAATGACAACCGAGTTCTATAAATTACCTGAAGCTTGCTGCGCTTTGTTGCTGGCACAGCATGTTTCAGTTTCAGTTATAGTTCAGGCCATGGCAAAGTAACAAGCACCAAAATTGGCCCTCTTCCTGCCAAAAACAACTATAAAAGCTAGACAAAATATATAAATGAACTGTGCAGAGGCACTGGAAAGCAACCAATGTAGGCAAGTTTAAAAAACTGCAATTCCCAAGACAAGGAAATGATGACATCAGGTCTACATACCATCCAGGACACTGCCCGAAGACATCTGGAATTCAGTATGCAAGAGAAATGATTCCTAGCAAACACCAGCATTCTTGACTGGCTGAAACAAGGAGTTTAAAACAACTGGGATTTGGGGGGGCCAAAGTCTTGAAAAGTGGGGTACTGCAGGGGAATGAGCCAAAAACCTGCATTCAATCTCCTCTAAGTTGCCTGACAAATACTCAGCTCTGCATACACAGGGCAAGGCTCCAAGAAACCCAACAGAGAGCAGCAGCTGGGAAGCTAATGAGCCACACAGACACTGCAGCAACTGTACAGTACAGAGGGATAAACGCTGGAGTTCAGGGGTGTAGTGGGCTGTACAAATACTCATGTTTTCAACTGAGAATCCAAAAGGAGGAAGGACAAGACCAAACCACATCAACGTTAACAAAACCCAAATCAAACCTTGATGGGGTTAGAGTGACCTGCACATTTTTAAGCATCTTGCGAGACCAAAACCAGAAAAACAGAAAATTAGCAACTCTTTTAAGAAAAGGCTCCATAACTTTTAATACACACTTTTAAGTATTCAACTAAAAATTGTGAGAATGCTAAAGAAACTCAGAGTCAAATAATTGAAAGCCTACCAAACCCACATGTAATTCAGATATTTTATTTTCCAAGCGCATAAATTTAAAAATAGCTGTAATTATGCTCATAAAATATAGAAAGATGTAGACTATGAACAGATACAAGAAACTTTTTTAATGGTCAAATAGAAATTGTACAAATGATAAACAACTGAAGTTGTGCATTTAACAGTTAAGCTTACAACAGATTAGACATGCAGAATAGAGGATTAGGGGACCAGCATACCTACCAGTAAAAGTATTAGACTGACGCCTAAAATGAAGACACACCGGAAAAGGATTGCGGTATCATAGTGGGCATTTTCATTGTGTCAAACTCAGTAACCAGGCTGCTCAGACATTCTGCACCTTTCTGACGTTTGTCTATTTCTACAACCAGCTAGTTCGTTCAACTCTCCCAGAAGGAGCGTAAGATTTATCAATTTTTCTTTTCAGTTCCATAAATTTCTCTGTAGGTTTTGAAGTTATGTTTAAATATATAAATATGCATAGATACATACACACATAAAAATCTAGAATTAAATCTTTCTGTTAAATTTATCCTTTATACATTCTTTCTGATCTTTTAATAATTTTTTGGTCTTCTTGAGACAGGGTTTCACTATGCACTTCAGGTTGTCCCTTTAATAATTAAGATATATCTTCTTTTAAAATGTTAGTAGCTTACTTTGTCTATTATTCTGTTTCACATTTAGAACAGTGCCAGCTTTATTTTAAATAGGATATGTTTAGATTTCTCTATTCTCATACTGAAAATTTATCTCTTGTAGAAAAATATAGTTGGGCTTTTTTTTAAACAACACTTATTTTCTTGGTACATTTTAGATATAGTGATAACATTCCTCATAGAGAATTTGTACCTGTACATGGTATATCTTCCTGATTTTCTTCTCCATTTCTCTCCACTACCTTCAGAACCAATTCCCCTCTTTATTTACAAAAGCTTTGTTTCCATCTTTTCCTTCTATTCTTTTTTTTCTATCCCTCCCTTCCTTCTTTCCTTCCCCACTGTACTCTCACTTGATCCTGTTCTCATTTGAGTGTTTCCTTCCCATATCCTAGTATCTATTATATATTTTGGTCCTCATTTACACTTTTGGTTTCCCACACCAGAGAAATCATGTGACATGTGAACACATGTGTCTGATTTGTCACTTAAGAGTACACTCTCAAGGCGCATCCATTTATCTAGAAATGTCTCAAGCTTATTTTCATGGGGACATTTGTGAGCCACCACCCTACATCTCTGCGCCACCTGAGGAACCTTGAATCATAAAAACCCAACTGCCTAGCCCCAATCCCTTGCACTGTGGGACAGGCAGCCAGTGTAAGAAGTATCCTGAACTAAGCAATCAGCTGATTCAGAGGAACACAGAAAAACACCAAGATGAAGGAGCCAATTTCAGACCTCCAGCCGACCCAGAGCAAGTCCAGGAGACTCAGACACAAAAGAAATTAGAAGGCACACACCTGAAATTTCTGAAATGATAGCAAATGAAGTAAAGAAACAACTTGGTGCTTATACTGTTTGACTAATTTTGTATACCTATATCTCACCCAGAACAAGTCTAGGAGACACACACAGAACAAATT
This sequence comes from Dolichotis patagonum, assembly GCA_004027295.1. Classification (NCBI taxonomy): domain Eukaryota; kingdom Metazoa; phylum Chordata; class Mammalia; order Rodentia; family Caviidae; genus Dolichotis; species Dolichotis patagonum. Next base: position 1,331 of record PVJX010021820.1, on the reverse strand, counting down.
AGAAGCCGTACACCTGAAATTTCTGAAATGATACCAACTTAAGAAAAGTAACAACTTAGAGCTTATATTGTTTAATGAAAATTGCATGCCTACATCTGGTAGTCTGAGAAAGTATTTAGAGGATAACAATGTGCAATACACTATTATTGATTTCCTACTGTCTTTTATATTTTTTATGTTAAAGAGGGTAAAACAAACCATAACAAAACAGAACAAAGCAGATCAGAAGAAAACAATGTGAGTGACACAGATTTCAAAGCAAGACAACAGGAAATCTACAGTGGCTACCATGTCTCGTTTTCTTCTCAATAGTTATCCGTATCTTCACACACAATGAATTCATACAAAACAAAATAGTATCAAACTGATCAGAACACAGTCATGAAGGCACTACAGGCCTTCAAAAGCAGACAATAGGAAAATCAACAATGGCTACTGTAATGTCTCTTATGCTCTTCAAAATAGCTGCCCATACCTTCATGTATGTTGAAATTAAATAATACAAAACAGACTAAAACCACTTTGAACAAAGAATAAATGCATCAAGGATTTCACAGAATAATGATACGGAATCAGCAATGGATACCATAATGTCTCTTTTATTTTCAAAGTAGTTGCTCATATTACCATGTATAACACAATGGTATTATACAATGGTATAATGGTATTAATACAATGGTATAACAAGAAAGACAAAAAATAACAATAGCAAAGAGCCCAAAACAATAACGATATAAGCCTGCAATACAAGGCGGTGGGAACAGACTAAGCTTGATATTTTACATAATGATCTTCAAGAGTTCCTCAGATCACCAGATACAACCAGGCAAAACTGATCCAATCCTATGAATGTTAACTGTTTTGTTCCAAGAACTAACAGAATTTATAGCACAATCACCTTAGCTATCTTAAGTGTGTTTATACAAATTTAGATATTTTTATATTTATACAAATTTAGATATTTTTCTTTTACCTTCATTTTTTTCCCTCTGCTTTTCCCTGAGATATTACTTTTTTTCTGCTTTGAGCAGATTCATACCCTTTCACACTATTTACAGAGAATTTATATCTTATGTATTCTTACCATTTCTTACACTAGGGAGGCAACGCAGTATTTACACATGTGAGTTCAATTTATTTCACTTATGAGTATGGTATCCAGTTGCATCCATTTACTTAAAAATAACTCAATGTGATCATTCTTTATAGCTGAGTAGTACTCCACTGTATAAAAATGCCACAACTTTTTTATCCATTCCCCAGTTGATGGGCACTTAGGTTGTTTCCAAGATCTGACTATTATGAATTGTGCCATTATAAACATGGGTGCA
>PVJX010021819.1:0-31387 GCA_004027295.1 Dolichotis patagonum | reverse complement strand
GCTGGCCTTAAACTCATTATGTAGCACAGGCTGGCCTCGGAACTCATGGAGATTCCCTGCCTCAGCCTCCCGAGTGCTGGGATAACAGCGTGTGCTACCACACTTGGCTCAGGTGATTTTTTATCACAATGGCTAGTTATCAATGTGGGGCGAGGGCTTTGGAAACTGCAAATACACAGAAATTGAGCAACATGCTCTGGAACAACTAATGGGCCAATGAAGAAAGTAGAGGGAAATTTTAAAAATTCTTGACACAAAATTAAAACAAACATACCAAAACTTGTGATATTGCAAACACAGTTCTAAAAGGAAACTTTATTTTTGTTTATTTTTATTATTTTGGTTGAGACAGGGTCTGGCTACTATGTAGCACAGGCTGGCATTAATTTGGCAGTGATCCTCCTTCTTTAGCCTCTAGAATGCTGGGATTATATGTGTGTGTCACCAGGCCCAACCTAAGAGGGAACTCTGTAGCAATAAATGCCTACCTCAAAATGATCTCAAATAAACTACCTAAAACTACACTGCAAGGAACTTGTAAAACAAGAATAAACTAAACACAGAATTAACAAGAAAGAATAAACATCAGAAAAAAAAGCAATGAAATGGACCCTAAGAAACGCACGCAAAAAAGAAAAATCAATGAAATGAAGAGGTAAACTTAGTAACAAGCTCTTATCCAGACTAAGAAAAAGAGAAAACTCAAAATCAAACACGAAAAAAGAGATATAATAAAAATTGCAGAAACACAAAAACTCGTATGACGCAACTATGAGCAATTATATACCATCAAACTGGGTAACACAGAAGAAATGGATAAATTCCTGGACAAATACAGCTTTTCACGATTGACTTATGAGGAAACTATTTTTTTAAATTTAAATTTAAATTTAAATTTAAATTTAAATTTCTGTGCAGACAGGGTCTATGTGGTTCAGGCTGGTCTTGAACTCACTATGTAGTCCAGGCTGGCTGTGAACTCCTGGTGATCCTAATGCCTCAGCCTCCCGAGTGCTGGGATTACAGGTGTGCACTACCACACCCAGCCGTGGAAACAAAATCTTAACAGACTTATAGTAAGTGTTATGGCTTGTGTCTGGATGTCCCCCCAAAGCCTCATGTAGTCATGGGTGGAGCTTTTTCAGAGGTGGCTGGATCTAGAGTTTGATGCTAGAATGAAGGGTGATTACTGAATTAGTTCACTGACTGGCTTGGCACAATTCTGGGTAGGATTAAGGTTGCCCCACCCTGGGTGTGAGTGTTATCCACTCTAAATGTGGGTAGCCTGGCTAATATATAAGGGACAGAAAGAAGGTCTGTGGTCCCTTATCACTTGCTGCCTTCTGCAATGCCACCGTGCCTTGGAGCCAGCCAGCTATGAACTCAATCCTCTACAAACTGGGAGCCAAATAAACCTTTCCTTCTTTCCTCTGGGTGTTAGCCAATGAGAAAAAAGCTAAGATAATCAGTAACAAAAACTGCCCATTAAAGAAAAACCAAGGGCTTGGTGGCTTCATGCTGAATTCTACCAGTTAAAGAACACCAATTCTACTGAAATTGCTCCAAAATAACGAAACTTAACTGTATAAGGCTGATTGCACAAGGCTAGCATCAATCTGATACTAAAATCAGACAGGATACAACAACACAAAGAAAAATATGGGCTAATATCTCTGGTGAACATAAATGCAAAAATTCTAACAACGTACTAGGAAACAAAACTCAACAGAACGTTAAAAAGATCATTCATCCTGATTGACATATTTTAAAATTTTGTTGTAGTTTTTTTGTTTTCTTCTTTCTTTTCATGTGTGAATAAATTGAATTTGAAAAGCAAAACAAAACAAAAACAGGAAAAAATAAAAAGATCATTCACAAACTGGGTGTGGTGGCACATGCCTGTAAACCCAGCACTAGGGAAGCTGAGGAAAGAGGATCCTTGAAAGTTCAAGACCAGCCTAAACTGCATAAGTGAGACTGTGCTTCAAACCGGGAAAAAAAAAAAAAATCATTCACTATCATTAAGCATGATTCATCCTAGGTAAACAAGGATGGTTCAACCTCTGCAAATCAATAAATGTGACATACTTTACAGAATGACAGATAAAAAACATGATCATTCATTAGATGTAGGAAAGCATGACAAAACAAGGCCACACAATGAATTTAAGGCTAGTCTGAACTAACAGTGAGACCCTGTTTCAAAACAAAACAAACAAATACACACACACACACACACACACACACAATACAGGACATATATGGTAACATGAATGGAGCTATCTTTATGAGCACAGAAAAACAAGTGCCACATGATCTCACTCATGTGTGAGGAAATCTAAAAAAGCTGATCGTATAGAAGAGTAGAATGATGATTACCAGAGGCTGGAGAGGCAAGAGGAAGGAAAGACAGTAGAGAGACTGACCAAAGGGCACTAAGTTATAGTTAGATAGGCGTGAAAAGTTCTGATATGCTACTGAATAGTAAAGTGACTATAGACAACAACCTTCTGTGTATTTCAACAAGCTAGCAGAAAGGATTTTGAGTGTTTTTATCATAAAGAAATGATAAATGAGATAAATTACGCTGATTTAAACATTACACAATGTTTATAGTATCAAGATATCACATGTACCTAATATATACTATTTTATGTATCAATTTAAAATTTTTAATTTATATTTAAAAATAAAATGCACTTTCAGCAGGACTGTTTTAAATACATTACAATGTATTATCAGATTTCATATATTCTTTGGAAATGCTGAGAAAATATTCACACATATGCATACACAAATAAAACAGAACTGCCTTATGATCCACCAATCTCACCACTTGGTATATATTCAAAGGACAGGAAATCAGTACATCAAAGAGACACCTGTACTCCATACTTCCTATAGCACAATTCACAAAAGCCAGGAGTAATTTCCACTAGCAGGTGAAAGGATAAAGGATATACACACACACATACTGGAATACTATTCAGGCATAAAGCAATGAAATCCTGCCAGGCATATAGCTCAGTGGCACCGCACCTGCCTGGCAAGCGTGAGATTGTAAGTTCAATTCCTAGTTCAAAAAAAAAAAAGAGCAACAATGAAATCCTGTCAAGTGTAGCAACATAGATGAATCTGGAGGACATTAACTGAAATAAGTCCAGTATGGAAAGACACATAATGACACGGTCTATTCATATGTAGTATGGATTAAGCCAATTTCAGAGAGCAGAGTAAACTAGAAGGTAGAAAGAGGAAGAGCTAAGTGAACTAGTAAAAGATTGGTCAATGGGTTTACCACTAAGTGAGACAGGAGAAACACATTGTGCTACTCTTTTGCACAGGAGAGTGACTACAGTTAACAATACTGTACTGAATACTGCAAAACAGGTAAGAGAAAAATAAGATACTTTAAAAGATCACACTACACTTCATAAATATCTATTATTTATGTGTCCATCAAAAGATAATTTTAAAAAATTAAAAAGGATAAAAACAATAGACTTGTTTCCTTGTGGCTATATTTACCCAATTAATGCTGCTTTGGCTCAAAACATTTTTAGAACATATTTGGAATTCTCTTCAGAATGGAGACACTCACACCTTATGTACTCCAGCCTGGACTCCCAGACGATGCCTTGTGTTAAAAATGTAGTTCATAGCAAAACGAAGATTCATCCCAAAGAGGACACTCTAAAGACAGCGCCAAAAGAAATGCATGCTAAAGTCATCTCTCCATCTTATAGACATCTATTTTATGTAGCCTGCTTACATTCCCTGTCAATTAACATGGTGGGAGAAACACTCCAATTTCAAGGCTATTGCATCAATAAAATATTGCAACCTTTATTTAAAACAAAACACAACTTTCAAACCTTGTGACACAACAGGCAGAGAGCGGTCCCTTTCAAGGGCATCATTTATTTACATCAAGTTTAACACTGTTAGCAGTTCACAGTCAGACAACAGAGTAAGAGAATTAAATTAGAAAACAAAACAACTGAAAATATATTACAATAACGATTAAGAACAAATATCTGACAACACTGGTAGTGTGACCCATGATTGACGCAGTTAAATCCCTTCTTGTCTCACTGTGTACTGTGTCCCCCTAGCAATGCACACGGTGCCCAACACTCCAGACCTCACCCTCTGCACCACAAACACCTGCAGAGCATGACCTTTGGTATAAACATTAAATGAGCTTTTAGGATTGAATTAGCATGTTTTAGGACAAAGTTCTGTTATTCATCAGAAGCGTCAAACTTACTTTTACTGAGCAAGCACAAAAGTGGGGTTTCTCCATTGATAGTCATTACACAATCAGATTGCAAGGAAGGCAAAGTGCGGGGTCTACAAGGGAGCCGGGGGTTACATACGCATTAACAGCTCTGTCAGTCCACACGCCAGTCATGCCACTGCTTCTGTCCACAAGGAGAGACCTGATTTACTTTCACTGATTCCCCCAAGAATAGATGTGCACTTACATAAATGTATACCCTCCATGTAGATATGAGATGTGGTTTTTTATTTCTCTCAAGGGTTTCCAAACATATGTACCAAAGAACTGTGAGTCCCTTATTGTTCTTTTTGAATACTGATTTCTCTGGTTAATCAAGGTAATTTCTCAAGACCAAAAATTCTTTTCATAATGGAGTCGAAATGGCTACAGTGAAAACAGGCTGTCAAAATGGAAAAAAGGGCCATGGTGATGCACACCTGTAATGCCAGCACTTGGGAGGCTGAGGCAGAAGAATCACTATGAGTTTGAGGCAGCCTAGGCTGCAAAGTGAGTTCAAGGACAACCTGAACTGCACAATGAACCTTTGTCTCAAAAAAAAAAAGGCAAACAAGCTGTCTTATTTGACCCTCATCTATCAGAAGCAGCTTTGTCTCCTGGCATTCCTACCACTCATAATATGTGGGGCTCTCAGAAATGAAATCAAGCATTATTTAGGAGTTGTTAATTGATAGTTCTAAATCATTACAGGGTACTACACTATCTTCTAAATCAAGAATAAACTCATTTGGCCTACCTCTTTATTCTTTTTATTGTTATAATGGCTGAAACAGGGTACCCAGATACATGAAAATTTTATTGACCCCAAGTCCCAATCTCCATTCTAAACTTTAAGATATGAAAATGATTTAAAATTTTTGTTTGGAAGCTCAGAAGCAAATCTAGTCAAGTTCCAAGAACATAACTCTGAATACTTCCTATGACAAAGCTCGCTAGCATTCGAACTTGCCTTCACCATGACTGAAAGGGTTTCCAGTCTGCTGTGAGCACAGCTCAGCAGCTCAGAGTGACATGTAGGACCCTAAAACTTGCCCTTGCAAGTACAATGATGAACACAGAATCTCACAGGAGGGTTTAGTGTCATAATTCTGCTTTGATAGGGTATGGGCTGAGGACAAAGTCGTGCCTCATCTTTCAACTCAGTTGATATCATCCACCTGTCATTTAGGTGGTCTACAGATCTGCATAGGATATCTGTTACCTCTGGCCAAATTAACAGGACTTTGCTATTGTGTTCAGGTTGCTCAGCAATGGGGAAGCTAAATTTTTATAGGAGAAGTAAACACACTTTTTATAGGAGAGGTAAACAATTCCAAATTTATAGTTGTACATAGGAGCAAAGAAGTGCATTTGGAAGGAGGGAAGGAACCAGTGACAGCAGCCTTTCCTCAGTTCTCCAAATGGTATGGAGAAAAGTGCAGCAAGAGGTTATCTGCCAAGACAGCACTCTGTGTGAGAAAAACACACAAGTGGAGGACTCACTGACACAGGCTGAGACCCACTGAAGTGCATTTCTACCAGACCTACTTCAACACTTACGCACAATCAACTCAGCAAACAAGACTTTTCCTTTGCAAGACGCAGGACCCCATCTTTGAAGGCACAAATCTCTGCAGGTGACCTCTGTCACCCCAAGTCAGCTTGGAATCAAGCTAACTCGCTGTAGGCCTCCTTACCCAGGGAGAAGCAGAGAAACTTGTTACCCTGATCACAAAGGGAAGAACTTTTCCCAAATCCCTGGCCTTTGGATCTAAGATAGTAAGTCAGAAACCGAACTCTCATCTTGAATACTTAAGACAGACCATGCACGCAGGTTGGGGGACACAGAGAACAGCGGCCCCAGAACAGAAACTCATCTGTTTGGACATTACAGTAAGACTTACCAGAGACAAGGTGGAGTGAGTCTTGCCTGGGTGACTGCCCTGCAGCAGCCTGATCTGTAGTCTGAAAACCCACCCATGCTTCCTTAGGTGCAGAGGTGCAGAGTGAATGGCAGTGAAGTTTGGCAGCTGTAGTTGTGCTCAACAGGGCAGGTAACTATTACTCCAGGCACTACTGACTCCCCCTGCCCCCCTAAAAGCCAGTCTTGCATTACATTTTTAAAAGTCTAGTAACTGGGAAACTGGAACTCATGCCAAAGGTGAAGACACCGTGGCTGTTAAGAACAGATTTTAAACCAGCCCAAGGCCTCACCTCTTGACCAGCAAGGTTACAGCTAGCAGCAGTTTCCCCACCTGTCACATGGAAGGTACAGGTGCCCTTGGACTGCTTATGTCGAGCCTGTCAGCAAGGGAGAGGCTCCTTTGGAGTTGGCCACAAATTCCAGACTGAAGCAGGAATTTTCAAAGGCGCTAAGCTACTGGCTTGGCAGAAGCTAAGGCAGAGATATATAGACAGTGGCAGTTGTATCAATACACGAGATGAAACTTAAGCCCAGAGATGTACCTGCAAAAGGACTGGTCACTATATGCTTTGGGCAGAGATAGACCCCAGAGCCAGATGACGTAAGTTAATGCAAGCAAGATGATGAAACCCCAAAATTATCAGAAACAAAAATATTGATAACCCTGTCAGTCCAATATGAACTCCTGTTGTGGGCATAGCTTGATAATGACATTGGTAGCAAAAATGGAAGAGTAAGAGAGGTCAGGATGAAGTGTGGCTGTAACTGAAAAGCAGACACCACTGCTGTTTATTCTTGAGTATTTCATAATCTATTACATGAATTAAGTTTGGCTACTCATCTTGAAATAAAGTTAGCATTGATGATAAATGTCAATGCCATTTAAAACTAGTAGGAAATCCTAGAAGAGCAAAAATCCAAGTGCACTGGTCCTATGCCCACCCATCCCCCTTCCCTATCTCCTCTCCTGAGCCCTCGCAAAACCCCGCATGAGTAGGTTGAAAACGATACTCTCAACACCGACAGGTAACAAGTCTGCCTCCACCACATTTAGGGTTAGGACTCGAAGGGCTGACCACATAGGGAGAAGTGTTCAAGAGTAAGAGGGCCTCATCTTTCTTGAGTCAAGGTCCTTGGAAGAGCTTCTGTATTCTAAAATGAATATGCTTTACTGTTTTTTAAAGATCAGAATTAAACCAAAAAATTGGTCCCCGCTTTTCTGAAGTTACTCAGCTGTGAACAACTTTAGCACAACACTAGAGTTTCGTATTTATAAATGTGATAAAATTACACAGGTGACTCTGGTTTCAGGTCCCCCACAGGTACAAAACCTTTAGGTCATCATCATCTAATCAAATGTTTTATGTTCTACACAGACATTCAGAATACAACTTTATAGTATATCAGATACTCTCTCAAAGTGCTTTCATGTACATTATCTCACAGTCACTAAAATGTTACTGAACTATATTTTAAGAAAAAGGAATGTAGGACTGGCTTTTCTTTTTAAAATTGAAGTTGGTATTCCTTTACTAAAAAGTGCAAGACTCTGTGTTGTTGAAGTCAGTTCAAAAGAATGACGCCATATACTTTTTAAAAATTACTGCATTCTCCTGAATGCTTATTTTGCTAATGTTGCCATTACTAAACATCCAAGCGCCTTAAGGTTAGTGTGCTGCGAGCGTGTGCTTTAGCAAGTGTGCAGACTGCAGACTGATTGTCTATCTGAGCCACTTGTTTTGCAGTTTCACAAAGTAGCAGGCCAGGACGGTGGAAGGATCCCTTAACCAGAAGTCAGGAGACCTGAATTCTAACCTCAGCTGGATCACTAACAGACTCTTCTGAGACAATGGGCAAGTAACTTAATCATCTTCTCCTGTACTTTCAAAATCTATTAAGAAAAGGACACCCATATTTTTAAGACAACGTGAGCTTTCTAAAACACTTGGAGAGACTCTTGGAAAACACACTGGCCAAGACTTCATCCCACTGTTAATTCTGATTTGGAGTGGGGCTACTTCATCAATTTTCCTTTAAAAACCTTAGGCGAGTCTGCTGTACTTCCTGGATTCGGTATTAATAATTAAGTTAACATTTATGGAGTGCTCATTGTCTTCCAGGCACTTGAGCTAAGACTCTTACAAACTTTTATTTCATTTAATCCTTGTAACAACCCTGAGGTAGTGAATATTTAACTCTGTGATAAAATGAGGAAACTGAGGCTCAGGTAAGTTAAAAAAAGTTGCCTCCTAGACTGACTACAGCGCCTGAACTCCAGAACAGTATCTGAACTGCAGTCTTTAAACTCAAAAATTCTATGACTTTAGTTAAATAAATATAGGTTATGCCATAGCAAAGTCAGCACATTTTATTAACTGAGAACTATTTTACTAGCCACTTTTCAATTAATTATAAGAAAATTCCTAATTTAAACTTTTGTTTACTTATTTTTTACAGTACAGGAAAATGAACCCAGAACCTCTGCACTGAGCAATATCCCCAGTCCCTATACTCTGAGACAGGGCATCAATAAATCATTAAGTTGCCAAGGTGGGTTCAAATTTGCAATTCTCCTGCCTCAGCCTCCCTATAGTGCTGGAAAGGGTCTCCACTACACATAGAGGTCATCTAGAAAAACAGTGACTACATATTTTGCATAACAAACCTGACAGCTTGGTACTGAGTTCAATGCACTGTAAGAACATGTGCAAAACAAACCTTTAAAGAGAGTCTTTTAAGGCTAAATCTCTGAAAGTCATGATTGGGGTTTGCAGGAAAATGAGTTTTACTTTTATGTACTCTTTTAAGAGAATACTTTGTGTAAAGTATAAACAAGATGTATTCAACATGAAACACTGTATTTTTAAGGTAGGAAATTTAAACTGTAATCACACTACCTATACATGAAAAAACTCAGGCTGTGGCATATATATATATATATCTCCACTTTAGAAATCTGTCAACACCCTGTACAAAATTCTTTATCCTTACTTTGTGTTTTCAGACTGAATACAATTAAACTACAAGTTTGTAGAAGTTTTCTCTCTTTTAGATTTACACGTTTTCTTTTATATAAGGGTTTTTTTTAATTAGTTCTTTTCAAGTAGAAAAAGGAAAACCTAAATTACAATTTTATACCAAGTTGACAGTGTCTCTTTAACCTGAACCCTAAACTCTCAACCCCTGAAGTTACACGGTTCAAGCATCATGTGGATAGAGTGTGCTACAATACTTAATGTTACTCATGACAGTGTTCAGAAAACTCAATTCAAGAATTTATTGAGCACCCACTGTATGCAAAACAGGACTAGGTGCCGCCCCTGAGTAAGACAGAGCCCCTGCCCACCACCTTTAAGACTATTCTTCAGTGTGAAAACCAGGGAGCTGAAATACACTCAGTAGTGTTTCCCCAAGGCTTATTTTCAGAACTCTCAGGAAAAACAAAAAACAATCCCCCCCCAAAAAAACAGAGCCCCTGCTTAAAAAAAAAAAAATCCCCTGGAAACAATTATAATCCCTTTGCACCCAGAATGACAGAGATAAATTTAAAAAGCAGCATAATACTCTAAAAATTTCAGCTTTCCCCTCCCCATTTTTAAAAGACTGTTAAAAGTAGTTCAAGTTAATGGTATGATGAAGGGGTACAGGAAGGAAGGAGGCAGGGAGGGCTGCTAGAGATGAGCTGATCACCAGCGGCCTGCACTGCAGCTGCAGGGAACACACTGGCCAGGGTGCCCAGCAGTCACCTCCCTTCTAATCTTTCTCTTACCTGGGCCTCCTTTGAAGCAGCAACAATAAGAAAAATCAAAGTTTCCTTTCTCTTCAGCGAAAACAATTTCTTCCTTGGTCAAAGATACCCAAATACAGTTTTCAAACTCTATCCAAACATAGTTTCTCCTTTATTTTTTTAAGTTTTTTGGAGACAGGGTCTCCTTATGTAATGCAGACTGGGAGCTCACTTATGTAGCCCATGCTGGCCTCCCAACTCACATGATCTCCGTCCTCAGCCTCCCAAACGCTGGGATTACAGGCATGCACCATCATGCCCGGCCCCCCTTTAGTATTCTAGCCAGATTAATATAAGCTCAGCAGTTCCAAATTTCATTAGCTTCTTCTATTACACAGTAAAGAAGAGAATGATAAACAATTCAATGTAACAATACTGCACTGAAGAGCTTTTTGAGAAAAGCTCTCAAGAGGGTAGTGAATACATTTATCTGCAAAACACCCTTGCGCACAGGTACTGCTACTTCCATTCGACAGATTAAGAGATGGGGCTGTCTTGCCATGAACTGATGACAGAGCCATGGAGAAAGCTCAGTGCTCAGTGTTGAGTCCCTATCTTCCTATGCTAACACTCCTCTGGGAGGAAAAACATTTTCACTGGGGTCTTTTTAGGGAGTGTGTGTGTGTGTGTGTGTGGGAGTTATAAAGCTTTAAAAAAAGAACAAAGTAACTAAAATTAGATACAACACCAAAAACATCAGTAATATATAACCTATTCAATTCAGTTCCTTACTAATTAGCATTCATAATTATAACTGAGTAGGAAAGGGAAAAGGTCTATTTTTCAAGGGCAACATATACTCAAGGGTTAAGTCATTAGATTTTCAGGATTTAACTAGTTCTCCCTGAAAACAATCTACTTCTTAAATTATGAACTCTTAAAATAGAGGTGAAATGATAAAATAAATAAGGAATATCCCCAGTATGAACTATACAAACAAATATGATGGGCATGGGAACAGAAATTTGAGAGGACAAGAGCATGTGAGAATAGTGAGAAGGTAATCCAAGCTCACAGGGAGAGAAAACTGCCTTCTGCAACTATCTACCCACCGTGGGCTTAAAATGATAAAGGAGGAAAAAAGAACAGAGAAACAGCCATTATAACCAAGCCAACTTTTCTCAGTCATAAGCCTCTGGACCTGGCTGTACAGTTTCAAGACGGAATTATCAACTTCATATTATATTTTAGTTGACACAGTCCTTTGCAATATGTCAGGATGCAGGGGCACTGTATCAGGAAAGACTTCCCTGCAAGAACTTGTAGTGACCCCTATTTTCAAAATCAGTGTTGGTTAATGCCCTGAATGCTGCCATAAATAAAAGAAGATAGCCTGCCTAGCAAGCAAGCGACAGAGAACCACTGAGGAGACCCCATTACCTATGGTTTACGGATAGCCACCAATAAGCAGAAAATCAATACTGGTCCATTAGGAAAGAATATACTAGACTGGGAGAAATGACTGCTAATCAATATAAGATTTTAAAAAGAGGTTTCAATCTCCCTGACTAAACGTCTCAGCATTCTTTACTTCCCTCGCCAGCTAATACACTATGGGAAACACAGAGCCGTATTTCCATTTCATAGTCTAGCAATCTGACTTGCAGTTCTTACAACAGTAATGACCCATGGAAGCAAGGCAAGAAGTGGCTTCCCAAAGCCTAACAAACCTCCCGCCTTTTCCCAGCTTCCCTTCTTCTGTCCCACCAACTCTGCTAGGTAATTGGGAGCACACTCACTCTTAGTATCCCCCAGAGCCCCAGAGCAAGGCTCTCTTCTGTGCTGCAGAATGACAACAAGCAGCCCAGTCTAGCACCTCACACCGGTCCAGGTGGGGATGGGCTGCATTTCTTTATGAAACAGATGCACTCCCTGTTTTTCCAGTGCAGTTTCCAACCTTGCCCTAATCCAATTTACACTTCCTTCATGTGATTTGCTTTCGTTTTTCTGAGATGAACCTGTAAACGTGAGAACTCAGGGATCTGAGGTACTTCACATAAACACACTCAAGTATCAGTCTTTCAATTTCAAAACAAGAACACAGGAAAACAAGTCCCTTTCCCTCTCCCCTCAGAAATGTGTGCATCTTCCCACTAAGCGGACAGTGGCTACCTCTGTACCACATCACTGATTTCCTGTACACATGACAGTAAGTTATTAAGGACAGGGTTTGCCCCAGGCACACCAGTAGCTGCGGAAGACACCTGAAGCTCCTGCAAGCTGAGTTCCAGTTTGCTCACGGCCTCGCGGAAGGCAAACTTGTTGCGAGTCTGAGGGATGCAGTCCACGTAGCCTGAGCAGTAGTCAAGCAGCTGGTGCCCAGTGTCGACCAGCTGGCTATTGGGCACGGGTTCTGTGATTGCACTGGACAGTAGGTCAGCACATTCTAGAAGAGCCTCTTTGCTGATTTTGTCTGCTGAGATTTTCTCAGCTGACTGTTTGGTTTTTCTCAGAGCCACTTTAGTACCCGCTGTGCCATTGGCCATTTTGGCTGGCGAGATGGAAGATGTGGGCAGAGGCACTTGAGGCGGAGGCATTACTGGTCTCCCAGTTTTCCCACCTGCAGACGCTGCCCCCGGAGCTGCCTTTTTCCCTCCTTCCTGTGTTTCTGACATGGGCTGTCCCACAGGAGGCTCTTCTGTGGCGTCTGAGCACACGGATGAATGCTGCAGTAGTCTCATCACTGGTGGTGGGGGTGGGGCACACTTTGGTTTCACCCGTCGGGGTCGGTCCTTGTCTCCAGAGGATGTGCCCTGGTGCTCAGATAAGAGCTTGAACTTATTGCCCTGAGAGTCTGTGCCAATGAGCTGTACGTCGGCCGGAGTATGTTTCAGGGTGGGTGAGATGAGGACTGGCACTTTGTGGTTATGGGTGGTAGGGAGGACGGCTGCAGCCTTGGCTGGAGAAGACCAGCCTGGCTGCTCTCCATCCTCTGGGACTCCAGCCATCCCAAGTCGTGCCCCACCATTCCTCTCCTTGCCTTTGGGGGCAGCTGCCACTCCAGCCACCCCCACCCCTGAAGAGTCCTTCTCGGTAATGGCTGGGTCCCCAGAGGGGGTTCTCAGAGGAAGAGGTGTGGCTCCTCTGGGCAACAGTTTGGCTTTTGGTCTCTCCCTGGTTGGAGCAGCACCTTCCTCTGATTTTTTTGGAAGCATGTCATTGGCCCTGTCCACATTCTCTTCTGGCTGAGAAGAGGTGGACACTGTCCTTTCCAGCTGGAGTTTGGACCTCTGGCAGTTCCTGGGAAGGGTCATTGCCATCCTATCCTGCTCTGGAAGCCCTGAGGACATGGAAGATGTAGAGTTTGACCTTGGAAAAGGCTTGGAAGTGTCATCACTGGCTGTGGGTTTCCCTGCTCGTAAGCCCAGTGTCTTTTTGATTAAGCGAGGTGTAAAGAAGCCTGTGATGCCAGACCACCCACCCCCAGCAGTGCCACTGCCCCCACCCCCACCACCGTCGTCATTACAGAGATTCCTCTGGGCAAAGCTCCCCCCACAGCATTTGGGTGGCACCAGATTCGCTTCTTGCTGGGCAGGAGTGAAAGAGAACCCATCAGCATGCTGTAGAGAAGCAACAGATGAGAAGTTACCCGTGAGTTCATATTTCTTATGAGGCTGATTCTCCATTTCTCGGAAGGAGCTGCTGCGCTTAGGGGGTGTGGGAGCATTTCTCTTTTTCATGAAGGAGCTGAAAAAGCCTCCCTTCCGATCCCTGGTGAAGCATGTCTCTTTGGCATCTTCCAAGAGGCTGCTGGGTGATTTATCTCTTTGTTTTCGAGGCAGGGCAGGGGACCCACTGGTCTGTGCACTCCTAATGAACCCTGATGAAAAATGGGCAATCAATAATATGAAAGACGAGAAATGAATCCATTAGAATGACTAAGGTAGAATTACAGCCTCTATTAAATATGGTGTGTTGGCAGTACTCAGAGGAAATAAACAATGATTGTTTCACAGTAGTTAGTATTCCAAATGTGATATAGAGGTAAATGGGGTGGGGGAGATCTGCTGCGTATGACCTCGGTATTTACTTGTTTTTGGCACTGGGGATCAAACTCACAATCTCATGCTTGCTAGCCAGGCACTTATGCTGCTGAGCTAAATCCCCAGCACCGATCCCAGTATTTAACCTTTCCCTAAAAATGAACACAACTGGCCATGCCTATCAGGCTTGATGAAGTTTTGCTAGAACTATGAAGACAGTAACTATCTGAAAGTCAGAATGTACCAAAAATGAGCAGATGTTGGACTGATAGATAGATCAGGACTTGTAGTGGCCGGGGAGTAGAGTGGGAGGTGGAACAGATGCTGTACTGTCTGTCCTCAGGGAAGATGGTCACAAAAGAACCCAATCCTATGATCTTTCAATAAGCAGTTTCTATTTTCATCTACATGATGAGACCCTTACCTGGTGCTGAACTGGACGCAGGATTTTCTGTAGCATCTTGTGCCCCTTCAATGTTCTCCTTGTTCTCTGCTTGTTTTTTTAGTGTCCGAGTCTTGGAAGGAAGTATAGGTAATCGGGGCAGATATGGAACAATAGATGAGGAGGAGGCAGCCCTCCCAAGTTCCTCAGCTACTTCTGTGAAGCACAGTACAGATAGAAACAACAATTTTATGCTACAGAAATGAAGTTTTTCTTTTCAGAAAAGATACAAAACTGGGAAAGAAATGGAGTGTAGAATGGTATTTAAATGCAGCAACAAGCTGTAGCAGCATGTCCCTAGTTTTACCTTCTTGGGTGGCTGAGGCTGGATTGCTTGAGCCCAGGAATTTAAGGCCATCCTGGGCAACAGTGTGAGATGCCAACCCTTAATTAATTAATTACAAATGGAATTACTGAGTATTTACTCCTTTGACTCCTTTTGCTCAATATTACACTTGTGAAAGCACATGTTGCAATTGGCAGGATTTCTTTCTCACTGCTGTGTAGTATTCCAATGTGTGATTATACTAAAATTCATCTGTTCTCTTGATGGGTATTTAGGCTTATTTCCATTGTTAGCTAGTATAAATATGTTGCTTTCCTACATGTCTTTTTTTAAGCAGCAGCAAAGTTTATTAAAGAAAGTAAAAATGAAGAGGAAGACACTTCCTCTTCAGAGTGAGCTTGGGTCCAGTAAAAGGAGAGAAAATAAAAGTACATCCTGGAGGAAGCAGGGTGGACTACCATGAGAAAGTTACAATAACAAGTTCTTTGTGACATCTGTGTCCTTTTATGCTGTCCAAATCCTGTGGAAACTCCCCACGAACTTCTACACACAGGTCCTGAGAGGCAGTGCTGATTCCATACTTCAGGCTGACAATCAGAACTAGCCCATCTTGCTGAGAACCTGCTCAAGTTCTCTGGAGAAGTCCACGTGCAGGGCTTTGGGAACCTGTTCTCTGCATGTGTTCTGAGATCTTTTTCTTTCCCCTTTTAAAAGTTTTATTGGTAATTTTACAGATACATAATAACACTCATCTACATGTCTTATAGGTATGCAGATGTCTATGAACAGCTGTTTTGTATAAACCTAGATGGAGAATTAGCAGGTCGCAGGGTCCACATGCAATCAGCTTTATTGGATCGTCCCAAACTGTCCCAAAATGGCTTTAAGAATTTACACACTCACTATAAAGGCCCTGCTTTCTTTGCGTGGTTGTGTAAACTGGATGTTACTGAATATTCGGGTATGAGTTTAGTTGTAGCCATTCTGGTAGGCACGTCATAGTACCTGGCTAGGATTTGATTTGTGCCTCTCTACAGGGATGCTGAGCATGGTTTTATGTGCTTAATGGTCAGCTGGACATCCTCGTTTACTAAGTGCCTATTCAGAGAGTGAATAAAGTGGACAAATGTCTGCACATATTTTAATTTTTAGGCTGTACCTTACATGAAAGAAGGAGGGTAAAATACAATTCAGGCTCTTGAAAAACTGTTTGCCCCATTAGTAAGCCTTGGCTGACTTAAAGTGTGGCCATGGGTATTGCAGCTTTTTACTGAGACAAAGACATACTTTGTTATCTATTCCTGAACAAAAATGAAGCATCAATCAAGATGTGAAATTTTATAATTATTTTACAACTTTTTAAATAGTTACCTTGAAAATTAGCCCCTCACAAGAGCAGGTACATGGCACATAATCCAAGCCACACTGACCTCATATGGATGCACAGCAGCTGGAGCCATTCTCTACTCTGATCATGAGCTCTACAGATATGTCCTCAACAATGCTGGCAATTATGTTGGAAGAGTCTAAGGATGATCAGTGTAGAACAGAAGTCAACAGAAACTGGATGCACTGGGTGTGTAAGAGGGAAAACTACTTGAACCCATGGCTTCAGCCACCTCTATTTTCCACAGCTAGGTTATGAGCAAATAAACCTTTTTTATTTACAAAAGCTTGAGTTGGTTTTCTTTCACTTACATCTGACTAATAAATGCATCCCTTTTAACGTAGGCATGTTACTGTTACATGTGACTGCTCACTTGACTGGATTAAGAGGCACCCAGCAGAGTAGTAAAGCACACTTCTGGCTGTGTCTGGGTGGAGGCACGCTCTAAGGGCTGGCACTGTTTCTTTGCTCGCAGCTATAGACTGGAACCTCTGAAACCTGAGTCAAATAAACTTCTTCTCCTTTAAGTTGCAGACGTCAGGAATCTTCTTGTAAAGCAACAGGAAAGTTAACCAATACAAGGGACTATATATGTGTCTCCTAACCCAGTAGTACAGTGGCTGCCCAAGAAGAGATGATCAATAAAATGTGGGTTGAATAATTTTAAATTCCTTTTTAAAAACAATTTTGAATTGAAACTAGTTTTTAAAAATTGATGTGTTGAGGCTCGAGTGGCCGTCGCCATTTTGTAGGATTCTCTCTGATTCGGGAGCCGCTGCCACCACCGCCGCTACCCCGAGGCTCATTTCAGAATGGTGTAGCTGTTCATTGGAAACCTGCCCTGGGGCCACAGAGCAAGACTGCTCCCTCTTTGAGCAGTATGGAAAGGTGCTAGAATGTGACATCATAAAAACTATGGCTTTGTGCACATAAAGACAAGACTTCTGCGGAGGATGCCATCCGTAACCTACACCACTACCAGCTACACAGGGTGACCATCACTGCAGAAGCCAGCAAGAACAAGAGCAAAGCTTCAACCAAGTTACATATGGGTAACATCAGCCCTACTTGTTCCAATCAAGGGCTTCGGGCCAAGTTTGAGGAATATGGTCCAGTCATCAAATATGACATCATAAAAAGATTATGCCTTTGTATGCATGGAGTGCACAGAAGATGCAGTGGAGGCCATCAGGAGCCTTGACAACACAAAGTTTCAAGGCAAAAGAATGCATGTGCAGTTGTCCACCAGCCGGCTTCAGACTGCTCCTGGGATGGGAGACCACAGTGGCTGCTGTTGGTGTGGGAAAGAGGGACACTGGTCCAAAGAGTGCCCAGCAGACCATACAGGACACATGGCAGACTTTATTGAGCAGTACAATGAAGAGTATGGAACACAACCTACACCACGGGCTATGAGGAATCCATGTATCACAATGGTGCACATGGAGTACTCAATTACTGTAAGCACTATCAGGTCTGCTCTTATGAAGTGGTAGCAGCAGCAGCTGGTGCTTCTGCATACAACTATGGAGACCAGACCGTGTCTCATCTGCCTCAAGTCCAGAGCTCAGCTGTGACCAGTCACCTCAACTCCACCTCTGTTGATCCCTATGACAGACACCTATTGCCAAACTCTAGTGCTGTGTGTGCCACCTCAGCTGCTATGACTGCTGCCCTGCCACTTCTTCCTCCTACTTTGGAAGGGGCAGAAGCCTGCTGCGTCGTGCTGCAGCTGTGCTCCCCACAGTTGGACAGGGTTACAGCTATGAGCCAGATAGTGAGCTGTCTCAGGCTTCAGTAACTGCACGGAATTCCCTGTATGACATGGCCCAGTATCAATGGGAGCAGTATGTGGATCGAGCGCATTGCTCAGCATAAAAACTGGAGGTAGGAGACCCGCAGGCTGAACCCTCGGGCTGTGGTCATGAGAACTTGCTTCACACTGTCCCTTTTACCAGGATGTTTCCATTGCTTTATGTTTCAGTAAATAAAGGAGTTTGTGACCAACTATGTTTTCTTTCTTAATTTAATTCTTCTAAGTTGACTTTTTTTCCCTTCTGATACTAGTGTATGTCGCCTTTCAATCTGTTCCTTATATTCTCAGTCTCTAAGCAGCCCTAGGTAAGGATTATGCTGGCATCCTTTTTCCTCTCCAGTGGACTCCCCCTTATCTTGCTTTTCCTTAGGAGTTGAACCCCTCTCCCTGCCTTTTAGCAGCATTTCCTTTCCCTTTAAAATGACCATGTAGCGGCAAGCAGCCTTTTCTGTTAGTTCTGGACTCTGACATTGAATATACTCTTCCGAAATTGCTAGGTCCACTGGGGGTTTTGTAGTTGTTTTGTTTCTTTTGTTTTTTGTTTGACCTGTGATTGTGATATAGCATTAACTGAAACTTAGCCTTGTTTTCTCCACTCCTATTTTAAAAAATTTTTTTTTTTGACAAATAAACATTTCTAATATTTAAAAAAGAAAACTGATGTGTTGATGTTCTAAAGGGAATCTTGTTTTGTTTTGTTTTTGAGACAACGTCTTACCATGCAATTCATGCTGGCTGTGAACTCATTATGTATCCCTGGCTGGCCTCAAACACATAGTGATCACCTGCCTCAACTTCCCAAATGCTGGGATTATAGGCATGCACTACCATGCCCAGCAAAAAGAATTCATTTTAAAAGAAGCAAAAATATTAAACTAAGGACTCAAGAAAGATCAAAAGTTAATGTAAAAATATAGTTGATGTGAAAGTAAAATGGACCCCACATACTGGCTGATGTTCATTTCTAACACTTTGTCTCCACAGGAAATAAAGCATGTGGAAGGACAGTGCTATGACTGTTATCTGCCTTCAGTCCCCAAAGGCCAGCTGTGACCTCAATCCACACAAGCACAATATATCAAAGGGAAAAGACAAAAATCAACTTGCCTAATTTCCTCTTGGACTATTTTAAAACTGGAACTTAGTCCACTCTGTTCAATTATGAAGGAAAGGAAATACTTCTCCACTGATAGCTTAACTTATTCTAAACTTTCTTCCCTCCCAGTATAATCAATTATATTAAAATTTTAGTATTCAATTATATAGCCATAATGGTTAACAGTCCACTAGATGTTTAAATTGTTCTTAGTTTTTTTAATACTATAAAGTACACTACTGTGCTTTCACTCTAATTATAGCCTTAAATTTCCAGAAATAAAATTTTGAGATAATGCTTTTGTGACTTCTTTTTTTTTTGTACTGGGGATCGAACTCACGACCCTGCAGTACTTGCCAGGCAGGCACTTGTGCCACTGAGCTAAATCCCCAGCCCCTTGTGACTTGGTTTTGTTTTGATATGATTTGGAGAGAATATTTTTATACTGTTTATTTTCCTCTTTTCTTCGTTATATCATAAATAGTATGTAAAGAACTACCAAACATTAATTTTCTTTATGGAAAGAATGAATAAATTTCTAATAAAAATATAATTTCAACATTAAATACACAAGACAGAAATAAGACATAAAAAGTAGCAAAAAAGCAACAACATAAGAATAATAGAGGCCAGCCGTTAACGTGATATCTTGAAACAGTCACGAACTGCTGGAGCTGACAGTGTCTGAAATGTAATTATCACACATATAATGTCCACTAGCTACTAATAGTAAATTTACCTTCAGAAATGCTAGAGTCATGGAACATGGTTTCAAAAGCTTGATGGGTTTCAGCAAAAGAGGGCCTGTCAGCAGGGCTCCACTTCCAGCCTGTATGACAGATAAAAGAGTATTAAAAGCTCATTGCGAGAATTATATATACTCAGCAGCATACTAAATAAAAAGGTCCATGCAATATGATGTACCCTTATTGGTTACAGCATGTTCACTATGGTAGTGATGCAGCTGCTTCTCAGTTTGAGACAAGTATAAGAATCCACTTCCTAAAGCTGGTTCTTGGTTCCCACGCCCTCTACTATAAGGATGAGGAGAAGCAAGGAAGTGATTTTTATAATGGCTAGCTTTTTTTTTTAGTAGAAATGAAATGAAAAAGCCAAACTTGTCCTCAAGTTTGCACCAGATTTTATAATAAAGAATCAAGTGTACATATCCATAATTTAATAGGGAACCAGAAAGAAGACACTTAAAGAGTTCACATCTGACAAATGCCAATGCTAAATGAGAAAACAATATAAAACTTATGTTGAAACACAACTGCAATTTACTACTCAACTTCCCACTTTCATCTTCAACAGTCCAAAACCTTTGTTTACTTACCATGGGAATTATTTTTATGCATTCTCCATAGTCTTTTTTGCATAGTTTTTTTTTTTTTTTTTTTGGTATTGGGGATTGAACTCACAACCTTGCGCTTGCCAGGCAGGTGGTTAGGCCACTGAGCTAAATCCCTGGCCCTTCTCCATAGTCTTTTGCAATCATTCTTATTTAGCTGAAAGTAGCTCTGCTCTACCTTAGTATGCAAATCCAATTTCTTTTTGTTTTGCAAATCCAACTTCTTATTATCTTTTTTTTTTTTGTACTGAGAATCAAACTCATGATGTTGCTCTTGCCAGGCAGGCACTTATGCCACTGAGCTAATTCCCCAGCCCTCTGGATAAATATTTGGGCCACAGATCACTATTTTTAGGATTCCGGTAATACTCAATGGTGTATCATACACTACGCCAGTTGGCTGATTAATAATAAACTAAATTCAAAATAACAACAGTGAAAGGAAAAGTGTTTTCAATTCTGCTAATCATCCCAACTTGCTGGTGTTTCAAAATTAAAATATGCAGAAATACTCACATGCTCTCATAAGTTCATAAACTTTCGGGGGGCATCCCTCAGGCTGTTCCATTCGATATCCTTTTTCCAGCAGATCATAGACTTGAGACAGGTCAATACCTGGATATGGTGACATTCCATATGTAGCGATTTCCCACAACAGAACCCCAAAAGCTGCATAAGGAATCAAGAAAAAAAAAAGAGCCTAATGTTTTTTCTGCTTTATTATTCATATCATCAGATATCTTGTCCTTAAGATTTTGGATACAATCAAATTCCATTACAATATTAACATGCCCTTTCACCAATTCTTAGCATGAATTATCTAACATGTCTCCTACAGGAATGCTCCGGAATGTCTCGACAGTTTTCTGTAAACATCCCAATTTTTATTTTACTACAATGAGGGAAAATACACTATGATCACCTAAAAAATCTGTAGCATAATCCAACTAATCTTGGAACTATCTTTGATTTATTTCTGAGTTTTTTGTTTTACTCCGCTTTTGTTTTGAGACAGGGCCCTGCTGTATAGTCTATGTTAGCTTTGAACTCACTATAGCCCATGCTGGTCTCAAACTCTTGGTGATTCTCCTGCCTTAGCCCCCTGAGTGCGGCATTATAGGTGAGTGTCATCACACCCAGCTAGTTCTACGATCTTCTGTTTGTTTGTTTTGTTTTTTTGAGGAAGGGTCTTGCTGTATAGTCCAGGTTGGCCTCAAACTCACAGTAACCTTCCTACCTCAGTCTCCTTCCGAATGCTGGGATTACAGTTTTATGACTTCACAGTGAGCTAATATCTGAGGAATAAAACAAAAAACTGATTCATTTAAAATCAGACAAAATTCTCAGTAAAAAAAATATTTGCTTGATTTTGTCACAATTCCATTATCTCTGAGTTTGCACTTTCTAGTAAAAAATATCTTAGATTCCTGTAATTATTTCTACTTTCTCATAACCCAAATTTCCTAACTTGTCAAATTTACTAATCCTAAGTCATTCAGCTTCTCAGAGCAGTATAAACCAGATCAATTACAAAGACAAATTATCATAATGTTTTCCTGGAAAAGTTTTCTGTATCACTGTGGTTTGCAAATGAGCAACAAGACCTAAAGCCAGGCTTGGGGGTGCACGCCTGTAATCCCAGTCCTCAGGAGGCTGAGGCAGGAGGACTATTGTGAGTTTGAGGCCAGCCTGGGCTACAAGGTAAGTTCAAGGCCAGCCTAAACTACATATTGAGACTCTATCTCAAACCCCCACCAAAAAAAAGAAAAGATTTAAGACACTTATAAAGACAATATAAACTGAGCGTGGTGGCACACACCAATAATGCCAGCACTCTGAGAGGCCAAGGCAAAAATATTTCAAATTCAAGCCCACCCTGCACACCTAGTATCAAAAAAAGTAAGAAAGGGGTGATGATGTAGCTCGGTATGCAGGCCCTGGGATCAATCACCTGTACTGGGGAGGGAGGAAAGACAGGGAAAGAGAGAAAAATGTGAGACAGAGGCACATGCAGAAGAGGAAGGATGGTAAGAAGGAAGGAAGGGAGAAACGAAGGGAGGGAAAGATGTGGAGGGACATAAGACAAAAAGAAAACAATAACATATGCAGGGGAAAAATAACGTATGCAGGAAAAAGTCCCTTACAATCTTACCCCAAACATCTGATTTAATTGAGAAGGTATTGTAGGCAAGACTCTCTGGTGCTGTCCATTTAATGGGAAATTTGGCTCCAGCATGAGCAGTGTAGGTATCTCCAGTCATCAGTCTACTTAAGCCAAAGTCAGCTACTTTTACCACATGGTTTTCTCCAACTAGGCAGTTACGTGCTGCAAGATCCCTGTGGAAACAAAAACCTCAGTGTGATTTCATTCGATCAGTAAGAAAAATCATCATGAATACACTATTCTTGGTTCTTTGATAAATACTGACAAATGTAGCATTTTGTGATAATCACTAACATGGCAGAAAGTAATTAATTTATACTGTCTGTAGAATATTCATCAAGAGGAAGTTATGTGATGCCAGAAAAACAAGGGTTTTACAAAATAGGTTTCTCTGAATAAGCACATGGGGGTAGAGGAGCAATAGATGCTTTTCTACAAGGATTTAAACGGTTTACTAAAACAGAATGCTGTTTTTAAAATTCAGCCACCAGATGGAGCAAAAGCACCTTGGAACTCTGCCAACTGTACTGAAACTAAGAAAGGGCTCTCCTTACCACTTTCATCAGAAAAACTGGTTTACAAGTTGGAAATAACATTATAATAGGCCCCATGAAATACAGAATTACTTCCTTAAATCATCTGAAAATTGCTGAGGTTTTCTTCCCTTTATCTTTATGTCAAGCAAGATCTCTTCATAGCAGTCACAGGAAATAACCAGGTTTTACACACCTATGAATAAAATTCTTCTTCTCCAAATACTCCATTGCGGAAGAGATCTGAGTGGCCATGTAAAGCAGCACAACTGCAGTCACCTCTTCTCGGTTGCATTCGCGGAGATAATCAAGCAGATTCCCATATGGCATGTACTCAGTCACAATGTAAAATGGTGGCTCCAAAGTACACACACCTAGAGAACAGTGGAACTTGTTTCATTAGCATATATTCAAAAACTCCAAAGCATTCTGCTATGAATAATTTGACAATGTTTAGGTCTAGTTAGGCAGTAATGTTATCCCCTTCTTACCATCACATTCTTTGAAAACAATATACAATATAGTAAAAACTAAGAGTTGGCCAAGGGGATTCTTTATTTCTGTTTTACTAAAAATTCTCTAAAAATCCATACACCTTTGAGTATTTGCCCACTTGAGCAAAAACAGAGTTACCTGCATTAATTCTGTAAAGTGCCCAGAGTATTAAAATTTCCAGGGTTCTATGTAACCCTTGAGTCCCCTCCTCAACTGCATGCCAACAATGAGTACCTGAAAGTAACAACGGCTGTGCATATGTTGAAGCCCATGGGAGCCCTGCCTATAGCAATGCTTATAAAAAGATTTTAACTATTTCTGTAAACAAAGATTTCACTCACATATGACAGCTCCTTATAAAGAACCAACAATAAACCACTTCATTTGAGACAATTTGGCCCAATGAGAACATTCAAAGAAAAGTGGTCCATTTTGAAAAAGCCTTAGTCAAAGGTTTCTTTGTGACCTGAACAGATAAATTCATCTACTCTAGTAACAGCATTTCCTGCTTGCTTGGGTAAACTGATGGCTGTGGTCACAATATTTAGTCGGCCTTTTTTTTTTTTTTTTTTTTTTTAACTGTGAAATAATTTTGTAGAAATGTTCTATAACAATTTTGTCTTGGTACCATTTTAATATATGTGCTGCCAAGGCAGTACCTTGCTATTGTTATAAATGCTGCTGAGCTTTCAGCTGCGGTAATCACCATAAGCTAGTGAGTTTTACATATTGGAATCAACGCAGGTCACAGTTATTGTGTTTGAAACAGGCTGAATTAAAAAAAAAAAATTGGGGGGGCAGTATTGTGGCCTTGTGCATGCCTGGTAAGCATTCTACCACTGATTTTTAATGTTCTTTTTGTGGTGCTGGGGATCCAACCAAGGGACTCACTTATGCTAGGCAAGTGGCCTACCACTCAGGTACATTTTCAGGTCATAATTGTTTACTGAAGTTGCTTTATGCTTAGAGTTTCCACTATTGTAATTCAAAAGAAGAATTTGAAGATAATTAAAGACCCAAGGGACAAACATCTTTTAAGAAACTCTAAAGTTCCAGCTTCCTTACCTAATAGTTGGACCAGATTAGGATGCTTGATTTCCTTCATCACTGCAGCCTCTTTTAGGAACTCCTCCACTTCCATGGTATCTTCCTAAAAAAAAAAAAAAAGAATAAGGTAAGAAAGGGGGGGGAAAAAAAGAGGAGCATGTCCCTTTCTTAATCTTCTGAATCAACTCACAATCCTACAACTTTAGTTTTAAAAGTAAAAAGAATATTTAGCAAACAAGTTTTTCTTTCCTACATGTATTGAGATGCTCATGTAATTTTTTTTGGTCCTTACTTTTGTTTATGTAGTGTACTACACATTAACTGATTTGCACATTTTGAACTATTCTCACATCCCTGGGATAAAGCCTACTTGGTCATGATGTATGATCTTTTTGGTGATTTGTCACATTCTGCTTGTCAGTATCTTGTTGAAAGTTTTTTTTCATACATGCCCTGAGACACCGGCCTGTAGTTTTTACAGTTGAGTCTTTGTCTGATTTTGGAATCAGGGTAATGGTAGCTTCCAGGAATAAGTTTAGAAGTACTGCTGCCCTTTCAATTTCATTAAAGAGTTTTGTGGCATTTTTATCTTTACAATACACTGGTGAGTTCACTGAGTGCTTGGCATTCCTGGTCAGATTTTTTTTTATTATTGCTTTAACTTCATTATCTGTTATTTGATTTTAGAGAGAAACATCACAGCAGAGAATGTTTTCTCATTATCTGTTATTAGGTTTTATGTCTTCTTGGTGCAGGTTTGATAATTCATATGTATCTAGTGACTTGCCCATTTCTTTTAGATTCATTTTGTTATAGTGTAATTTTTCATAGTATTTACTACTGATCTAGATTTGGGTGGTGTCCTCCATATTGACTTGTCTTTTTTTCTTTTTGTGGAGACAGGACTTTGATAGGTAGCCCAGGCTGGCCTTGAACTTGTAGTGATCTTTCTATCTCCATCTTCCAAGCGATGGGATTACAGGCATGCACCACCAAACCTAGCCATTCATTTTCAATTTATTTATGCAGATCTTCTTCCTTCTTTTTAAAGTTTGGCTAGGTGTTTATTATTTCAAAGAACCAGCTCTTTAATTCATTGATTTGTGTATTTGTGTGTGTTGTTGCATTTTTAGTCTCAATTTCATTAATTTGTGCTCTGATCTGATTTCCTTTATTGTGCTGGGCTTGGGTTTGGACTGTTCTTATTTTTCTAGGACCATGAGATGTATCACTAAGTTATTTGAGCTTGCTCTCCTTTTCTGATCTGAGATTTTTTGACAATACACTTCATTCAGGACTGCTTTCATCCTGTCCCATAGACCATGGTATGTTGTACTGCATTATAGTTTAATTCTAGACATTATTTAATTTCTTCCTTTATTTTTTCTGTGTGTGCCACTGAGTATTCAGGAGTGTGCTATTTAATGTCCAGATGAATGTAAAATTTCTGTGATTTCTACTGGAACAGATTTCTAGTTTCAGAGTGCTATGATCTATTTCCCCATTAATTTTGAAAGGTAGTTTTGCAGGATGCATTAGTTTAAACTGAAAAGTGTTTTCTTTTAGGGTTTGAAACACTTCAGTCCAAGCTCCTAGCTTTTGAAGTTTCTGCTGAAAAATCTGCTCTACTCCTAACAGATTTATCTTTAGAAGTGAGTAGTTTTTCTGTGAGAGAGTTTAAGTCTGTCTTCATTTTGGATTTCTGACTATTATGTGCTGTGAAGAGCTTCTTTTCTCTTAATAATTATTTGGAGTTCTACAGGTTTCCAAAACATGTTGAGTTCTTTCTCCAGACTTTGTTTTCTGTTACGACTTCTGTAAGCAGATTCTTTATTCCATGTGTGCTGCCCTCTAATTTTTCTCTAACTTCAATTAGTCTTAGGCAGTCATAATTGATCTAATAGCTAGTGGATTGATTTTTCTTGCTTTGTTGTTTTTTTAGGTATCTCTGAGTATACTGTCCTTGAGGTCTGACACGCTCTCCTCACATAGGTCATTTCTGCTTTTGTTTTTCTTCCTTTTTTTTTTGGTGGGGGGGAGGGAGTACCAGGGATCGAACTTAGGACCTTCGTTGCCAGGCAGGCGCTTGTGCCTCTGAGCTAAATCCCAGCCCTGTTTCTGCTTTTCTTATATTCAACATATTTTTTTTTCCTCCAGGATATTTCTTTGGTACCTTTTCATGAACTCTATTTCTTCAGTAAATTTATCATTCATATATCGAATAGTTTTGGTTAGCTCTTCCAATTTTCTATATGACTATTCTTTAACTACATTGATCAATTTTGCTAGTTTGGTGATAATTTGAGTTCACTGATTTTCTTTGCTGCTTCTTTGATCCTTTTGTATAGCTTAGCATTCTGATATTTGATTTCCTTGCTCAGTGCCCCTTGGATCTGCTTTAAAAGAACTGGGACTCTTTAGGGGATTTTTTTTTTCTTTAGAGGGTTCTGTTGTCTAGTTTTTTAATGTTTCTTCTTTTGTGTGTGTGCTGAGGGTTAGGTTAAATAGAGTGAAGAAATTTTGTTGCTGGTATGAAGATCTCTTTAGTTAGGTTCAGTTTTCTAGGGATGTGATCTTGGCCTTTTTTCTTAAGAGGTACTGTCTGCCATGTCAACCTAATTAGTTCAACTGGGGTTGAACTCAGTCATATTTTTGGCTTCTAGGCATTTGGCAATTTGCTATAGGCCACAAGGCAACAGAAATTGTGGCAGAGCCATGGAAGCTTCCAGAGTACAAGAAATGAAACCTGGCAAACAACTCTGTAATTTGATACCAGGATGGCTAAAGAAGAGACAGGGTAGTGTCAGGAAAAAGATTTCTGTGAATTTAAGAATAAGAAGTGATCTAATTGCGTGGAAACAGGAGGAGCAAGAGGAAGGAAGATAAGCACAGTAAGGAAGCACCCAGATTCTTAGACAATGTATAAAGATTTCTCTCCAATAGGAGGCGTTCTTACGAAGCTCAACAGATTGTTTTGCTTTGTAACTTAGAATTTGCTTCTAAACTCCCACCTAAGATCTACATTGACAGCCACAAGAGATAAACCTTTCCCACACATAGGTTTCACTGTGTTGCAGTGAATAATCTACCCTTACATTGTCACTAAAGGCATTAGGGTTAATCACAATCTGCTGATGTTTGACACCAGTGGGTGGAAAGTTCCAAAGTAATTTCCAAGTGATTCAGCACATACACAAAAAGATGCCTGAAAACTGTAATTCTCAGCTACCCACCTTCAATGTTTTCACAGCAACTGTAAGGCTATATTTTTTCCAGACACCAACATAAACCTCTCCATACTGACCGCCCCCAAGTTTGTGCTTCATGGTAATATCTGTTCGTTCCATTTCCCATTTGTCATGGATGGGGGACACACCATAGACTGTTGGCTTATTGCACTTGGGTGCTGGGTAGTGTAATGTTGTCACCAGCCCATCAGCCACTGTGGAATGATGGTGAACAAGCTCTGCCAAGGTGCTAAAGCGGCTCTCAGCAGTCACATACACCTGATGAGAAAAGGAAAAAAGGTTAAATTACTTGAAAAGAGATTAGCAGTTTTCAAAAAAAGAAAAAAAGAAAGAAAGAAAAAGAAAAGAAAAAAGCCCTTATTTCACTGGCCTGAAGATATAAAAGACAGAAAGTTATCTTCATTGAGGTAAACAGTTAAACAATGCTGGCAAGGGGAAACATAAAACTTCAATTTGCTTTCTACCGTTGAACTGAAGGTCTCTGCTCTGAACAACATCCCCTCATTTATTTATTTGTTTGTTTACTTATTTATTTCATTTAGAGACAGGGTCTCGCTATGTTGCCACACTGGCCAGGCTGGCCTTGAACTTGCAACCCTCCTTCCTCAGCTTCCCAGAGTGTTTAGCTTAATTTGACTTAAACCATTCTTCCTACTTTGCCAAAGTTAAATCAGACTTGAGGGAAACTTTCAATGCTTCTCTCGGGATCATCAAACTCACTGATTTCCGAATAATTTCATACCAACAGGACTGCAGAATTCAAATATATAAGAAAGGCAGACAGATGTTCTGATTAAAGCAGGTGACAGTAATTGCTATATTGCAAAAGTTAATGAAACACTAAAAATCCTGCAGAGAGCATAAATTGCCAACCACTGGTTTAGGTTTTGAGAGTGATTAGGAGGAAGGTATTACAATTTTGTTAAATTATCTTATAATTTTTATTTAATTACACAGACTTTTGAATGTCTAGGTCATTTTTTTAAAAAGAACCACAACTGGATTTCCGAGTGTTACTAGCAAAATAGTTCATTTGTAATAAGCAATAAGAAAAGTAAGGTAAGATAGGAGTCTTTAGCTTCATCCTCCAAGGCAGCTTGCTACTTTTTAAAAAGAAACTTTTATTCTACACACAAAAGTATACAATTCACAAGTGGAGGATTGATGATGCTTAAAAGTAAACTCTGCATGTAAATATTACCCACACCAAGGATTTAACACATCCAGCACCCCAGATGCCCACTGGACCCAACCAGCGTTTTACTCCTGCAAAGGTAATCTCCATACTCATTTTTAACATCTTAGTTTAGCTTTGCTTGAACCATATGCATGTGAAGTCACACAATATGATTTATCTGAGGTCTTCTTTTACTCAACTTTTTTTACTGGAATATATTTACACACCACAAAATTCACTGTTTTAAATTACACAATTCAGTAGTTTAGTATACTTACAAAGCTGTCCAACCATCACTACCTAAACTCCAAAAGAAAACCAATTAGTCCCACATTCCTACGATCCCAACCCCACAGCAACCACTAATCCTTTTCAATCAATTTTATATGTATGAGATTCATCTACAGCAGGGACTAGCAAACTTTTCTATAAAGAGAAAAGACAAATATTACTGGTTTGTGACCATGCTTTCTCCCTATGATGCATATCAGAGAGAAGGGAAAATGGAAAAAAAAAAGGATTCAACCTAAATTACTGTTCAATAGAAGAGAAACTGACACAAGCACAGGTTTTATAATTTTTAAAATGTAACAGTTCCATTATAACACATTTATTCTTAGATGGTTGGTCTTCCCAACATACAAATGGCTAAGTGACTCAATGATCTACCTATATGGACATAAATTAATGATCAACATCAGTCTCACAAAATCTACATTCTTATTCTGTAAATTTTCTATTAAAGCTCATTCTAATTTTCAACTCTATAAGGTTAATTTAGAAATTCTACATCAATGTATTGAGTGTATATCTCATCAAGTGACGATCAAAACAGCTAACATATACAAGTTTCCTTTGTCACCTTCAAATGTAGCTTAACTTTAAATTAATATACTTTTCTAATTTTAAAATTGTTTTTGTTTTTTTTTTATTTTGTTTTGTTGTTGTTTTTGTCTTTTTGAGACAGGGTCTCACCACGCAGTTCAGGCTGGCCTTGAGCTCACTTTGTAGCCCAGGCTGGTCTCGAACTCACAAGGATCCTCCTGCCTCAGCCTCCCAAGGGCTGTGATTACAGACGTGCATCACCACACCCAGCCTTGTTTTTAATTTAAATTACTGTATTGTTTTTGCAAAGAACAAAGTCTCTCTAGCACACCAAACAGCCTGAATTCACAAAGCAAGTATTTTATTTCATGTTGGACATTAGAAAATACAGTCCACTTTAGTCAATCTGAGTACTGTCTCGTTAGGCCAGACAGCGCACAGAGAAAGGTGGCTCCTGGAGGTCTTACCTTGCCATCTGCGGTGGTGTTGATCCTGTAGTGATACACACGCCCCTCGTACCGGAGCGAGATGGACAGCTGCCCAGGGCTGCTCTCACTTTCTCGCACCAGGAAGCTGCCATTGATCAGGCTGCTGAGCAGATACTCTGCTGCGCTGCGTGACACTGGTCCGTGGTACCAGGAATGTTTTTCCAGGCTATTTACTGGGGTGATATAGTTGCTTGGCACCCAACCCTGTCCATTCTTAGAGCGAACTTCACTCCACTCACCATTCTGGTTGTAACCAAGGACTCGTAGCTTTTCACCTAGTCATGAAGTCATCATAGAACAAAAGGAAAGACATTAAGATTTTATTTCAAATGGATGCAGTGTAATGTCAAACTATAAATTCATTGAATCAAAGATTTTTAAGCCCAAAGTTTTTTAAATAATGAAAAAAAGTTGGCTACTTATCACATCCTCATTGATCTCTTTAGTTAGTACCTTTAATCTGTATGAACATAGTGAGAAATGGCTTTTGGCATTTATTGGTTTTTAAAAAATGTCCTCAGGAAACTGTATGGCATACAAAGATTACTGAAGCCAGGTGTGGTAGTGCACACCTGTAATACCAGTTCTTGGAAGGCTGAGGCAGGAGAATGGCAGTCTGGGCTACAAAGTGGGTTCAAAGTCATACTAAGGACTGGGGATTTAGCTCAGTGGCATAAGTGTCTGCTTTGCAAGCGTGTGCTCATGAGTTCAATCCCCAGTATCGATTTAAAAAAAAAAAAAGTCAGACTAAACTATATAGCAAGATCCTGTGTCCAATAAAAGTCAAACAAGAAACCCCACTTACATGGTTCAGTATTAATGATAACCAAGGATTAGTGATAAGATATGTGAAATACAAAGTTACTTCTAAAATTCCCTTGCAGATGGGCATGATGGCACACATCTGTACAGGTGCACACTTACAATCAGGAGGCTGAGGCAGGAGGATCAAGGCCAGTCTGGGCTACATATTGAGTTCAATATGTAATTGGTTTTTCTATTAAAGTTATGAACATCAAGTTTAGACTTCAATAAGCACAGCCTGAACTACATGATGAG